>CAEFZX010029377.1:0-20930 GCA_903066825.1 Alfaro cultratus
GACAGATTTGTGGACAACATTTGAAAGAAATGGTAATATTGTTTATCTGGAATGAATTTTAGATCTTTGAGTCCATCTCAAGAAAAATGGGAGCAAAAACAAAAGTGCTGCGTTTATATTTTTGTTTGGGTGTATATTCTGTTTATTCAATGAGAATATCAATAAATACAAAAAGGAGGATGAAGTTATTGTTGCAGTTTAGTGAGACAATTCACATTTCTTTATGTAATTGGTGTCCTAAAGAAGCGTGTTGCAAATGTCTTCAGTGTGGTGCCATACAGTTGCTAAAAAAGTAATAATAAATAGTTCTTTAATTCTAAATAGTCACTTTTATCGTCATCACAGTGGTAGCACAAAGTATTGTACTGAAGCTGTAAGTCCACATTGCCCAGCTCTGCTTTATTTCTTCTGATTCTAATTCAGATGTATTTTTAAAATTGAGAATTGCCATAATCTTGAAAGAAAATGTGTAATATTCCGTTTTTTGTTTTTTTTTCTTCTGTTGTGTTGCAGCGCTGAACACATGAAATCACTGTCCTGCAGATGAGCCGTCGCAGGGGGCTTGCCCGTCGCTGTCGCAGACCCAGATAGCTCCCAGCGGCGGCGGCAGCGGCACCGCCCCGACGTCCCCCGGCATGCCCAACAACAGCCGGGCGGGGAACCTGAAGGACCCCGAAATCGCAGAACTCTTCTTCAGGGAGGACCCAGAAAAGCTCTTCACAGATCTGCATGAAATCGGACATGGCAGCTTTGGAGCTGTGTATTTTGTGAGTTTTTTAAATTTTTGTTTGTTTTAACTGGATGCATAGCGAAGCATCAGTAAGTCACCTGGTGATCACAGCCACTTATTTTCCCTTAATCAGCTGCCGTTCTTATTCAATAAATGCGTCACAACTGCAATCTTTGTAATTAAATTTTTATATAATCACAATAAAAAGCAGTGTATTATCTGATGCATTTTCTTTGTGTTTTAGTATAGGCCAGTTTGAAAACAAATTATGCTGGACTATAAATTGTTCCAGAGATTATTGCGATAAACAATAATGTTGTTTTGACACCATTTTCAATTAATATTATGATAATGGCATAACAAATGCAAATTCGCCCTGACAAAGACCAAAAAACTTTGTACAGAATACTCCATGTTTTAAATATCCAAAATGTTACACAACTAAAAACAATAAATTCAAAAGAAATAAAAGCCACATACTACCAAAACCATAAATAAAACGGATTTTATCTCTTTAAACAAAATTGTCCTTAATCAGAATGGAAATAATTGAGCTCATTTTAATTTATCATGCTGTTAATTGCTCATTACAATAGGCTTATTTTAGTGTGAATCAAATTATGGCTAGGGAAATATGCTGTGATACATAAATGGATATGTTTAATTTCTGAATTAAAACAAAATTTGTACAAATGACATTCTCGGCGTTCGTTGTCCTTAGAATACAATCACAATCAGCTGGTTAGATGTAAAAGAAAAGCAGAAATTGGAATTGGATTATTAATGCTTAAGTGATCTGTACTTATAGAAATGTTTATAGTCTTTTTCAGTCTGACTTTTGAACTTTTATTTAAAAAATCGTTACAAAAAATTACATCTTTGTCCAACTACATAAAAGAGATTTAGGTAGTTGAACCTAAACCTACAGTTCTAGATTAGAGTCTGTTTATAAGTGTGTTTTAGTCTGAGGCTTTTAAAGATTATATGATTGATTATGCTTTTAATATCTGATGAGTCTATAATGAAGGCTTTCAGTTGGCTCTAAATGTTTCTGAGTACTCCCAACACAATATTTTTGCCCTTGATTAAGCAGTCTAAATGGTTGAGACCTAGTTTTGTTTGATTATTTATTGTTTGGTTATTCTCCAAATCTTGCATTTTATAATTATTATTATTAGACCAGTGTCTCCAAGCACAATCTTTTCTTTCTTTTTTTTACCATCAAAATACAACAGATATTGCTGTTCATAATAGCTCAGTAGCAACAAACTGCTGGTTTGATGGTTTAAGGAAACATTTTGCAATTTGTGGATGTGTTCATGCATAAAAATAAAACAAACAACACACAAAACAATCTTCAAGTATTTGTTAAATTACAATGTTTACAATCAGTTCTTCTCATCTCCCAGGCACGGGATGTGCGGTCAAATGATGTGGTGGCCATCAAGAAGATGTCCTATAATGGAAAACAGTCTAATGAGGTCTGGCAGCGTTTTCTGGATGCAAACATATTATCAAAAACCAGGAATGCTTTTGCTTTGGGTCGTAATGTAAACACTTTTAATCAATTTTGCCTTGAATGCCATGGGGGAAAAAAAGAATTGCCCATAAACACAATCTGTGTTTCTTCAAACAGCTGTTTAAAATGTCTCAGCATGAAGCTGTTGGATTTCTTTTTTTTTTTTTTTTTTTTTTTATGACTATGGCAGTTCACACTTTGAAATAGGAGACCTGTCATCTTCTAAGATTTCTTTATCAAACCATTAAAGAAAAACATCAGGCATGCTGCCAGCAGATTGTGTTGCTGTCAGAATAATGGAAGTCACTGCATGGTGTGTTAGGGTGTCCTAAATGCTACACAATGCAAATGTAAAGGTTTGTTAGGCTTCAGATTTTGCACCGTTTCACTGTCATTTTAATCGTACTGCATCAAAATTGCATGCAAAACAACACATGGGAATTAGTCAGTTTTCTCAACTGACAGCATTATATTCTATTTTTTTTTTCCTTCATAAGATTTGCTTCCAAGCTATTTCGGGGGTAACTTAACGCAAAAACTAATTTGATGTTTGCTCTCTGGTTTTCTTTTTCTGAACTTTCTGTACTGATTTCGCAGAAATGGCAAGATATAATCAAGGAGGTGAAATTCCTGCGGCGAATACAGCACCCAAACAGCATAGAGTACAAAGGATGTTACCTGCGAGAGCACACTGCTTGGGTAAGGGCTTCTTTTTTAAATAATATACAAAATACCAGAATTAATTATGGTTAGGATAGATTTTCTTATGTTATCCTTTAACCTTTCATTTGTAATTTTGCTTGTTTTTTTAATACATCTTATCCGTCAATAATTATTAAGAGCAATGTATTTCAGCTCAACCATTTTAATATACCGTAGTCACTAAAAGATTCACCGAATTTGTTTCCAATTTGGCCAAATGTATTAAATAAATTCCAGCCATTCACTTTAATAATAGATAATTGGTCACTTTGTGTTTAAATTTCACGTAGTTGCATGAAATGGGCTGCTCTTTTTGCCACTTTGCCATTCTGTACTTTTTGTAGTTTTGGTTGTTTTCATATTTAACTGAAAGGTACGAAATGGGGCCCTGTAGATGGATGTTTTGTGTAGAGGGACATTTTCTGGCTCTGTCATTAAAAGGATTAAGGGTGCACATTTTAAGAAAGTGATATATGCCAAAAATAGTAAAAAAAAAAAATATATATATATATATATATTATTATTATTATTTTTTTTTTTTCCACATTTGTGTTTTTTTATTATTATTATTTGGAACCAAAATCAAACTGACATGAAAAATATCCTGTTGGATAGACTTATAAGTAGAAAATGTTGAACATAAACTGAGAGACAAAAGCAAGAAACAAATACTCAATCTCTATTTCTCAACAGCTGGTAATGGAGTACTGTCTAGGCTCGGCTTCAGATTTGTTAGAAGGTGAGTTAAGTCAATCACAACGTGGGAATGTTGTTCCCGCTTTGCAAGTTGGTTATTTATTAATTTTTTCCCCCGTATTGCATCACCAATGATAATTAATACCTTCCAGTTCACAAGAAACCCCTGCAAGAAGTTGAAATTGCTGCAATTACCCATGGTGCTCTTCACGGATTGGCTTATCTTCACTCCCACAACATGATCCACCGGTGTGTATTTGAGTATTTATCAAGCAAACCTTTGTTTGCTCCATGTTCTACCGTTCCAGTGAAATTTCACTCGTTTCCTTCTGTATGTTTTTACAGTGACATCAAAGCAGGAAACATCTTGTTGACAGAACCAGGTCAGGTGAAGCTAGCAGACTTTGGCTCGGCCTCCATTGCCTGTCCGGCCAATTCTTTTGTCGGGACTCCATATTGGTAAGTGAACAGCCATGTATAGATGCATCTCGATAAATTAGAATACAAACAAGAAGGTCATTTATTTCAGTAGTTCAACAGAAACCTATAGTATTCATACACCATGACCTTTTCCATATTTTGTCACATTAAAACTTCAAATATAAATGATATTTTATTGAAATTTTATGTGAAAGACAGAGTGGCATGCAGTTGTGAAGTAGAAAGAAAATTATACAAGATTAAAAACAATTTTTTTTCTTTTTACAAATAAATACCTGAAAAGTGCGTATGTGTATAGCTATATTAGCCTATAGCCTGGACTCTTTAAGGACGGACTCCAACCTGGTAAATTTCTCCAATCCCTTTGCTTGTATTTTCTGTTTGTGTCAGTTTTTTTTCGTATTAGTGTTTGTTTTTACTCGTCCCATCTTATGTTTATCTTGGTGCATATGTTTTCTTCTCAGGATGGCCCCAGAAGTCATATTAGCCATGGATGAGGGTCAGTATGATGGAAAGGTGGACATCTGGTCTTTGGGAATAACCTGCATTGAATTAGGTACGTCCGTATTATCAAGATTCTTCCCCTCCCCTCAGTATTTTAGCGTTTCTCCCAATCAACATTACTTTAAGCCACTTAGGCTGGCTCTTTGCAACAACAGAAACCTCCATAAGCCTTTTTTGGCACTGATGTGACTTTGTTCAGACATAACTTGCCTAGGCTTTCGATGCATAGGTATGTAATTTATCTGCATTCCTTTTTTACCTCGTAAATGAAGGATTCTCGAGGTGTGGGACGCACCAAGCATTCATCTCTGTCTGCTTTGTGTGAGCTTTTGTGTTTCCTAATTGAGGGCAAACATGCTCCAAATACTTCATCGGCACAGTTATGTGTGTTTAGACTGTACATGGCCAGACAAAGGAATCTTTAGAGAACGAAAGCAACAAGTCAACCCTTCTCAAAGGCTAAGATTATCTTTAAAAAACTAAAATCATAAAAAGAATTATATTGCGACTTATTTTTACCTATTCAAATATAAACTAAATGTGTAATATTTGAGCTAAACACTTAAAGTTGTCAAAATTTTTGGATTTTTGAAAAACTGATAGACTTCTTGGTTTCTAGCTGAGAGGAAGCCTCCACTGTTCAACATGAATGCGATGAGTGCCTTATATCATATAGCACAGAACGACAGCCCCGTTCTGCAGTCTACTGAATGGTGAGTGAAAAGCGATGTGACTCAGAATGCGTCTGAAAATTTCGTCTTCTAACGACTAAATTTGACATGCTTTTTTCAGGACGGATTATTTTCGGAAATTTGTCGATTCGTGTCTCCAGAAACTTCCTCAGGAAAGGCCAAACTCTGAGGAGCTCCTAAAGGTGGGAAATTAAATATTTGGACAACAGATTCTTCTTAACTTTGTAGTCTTTTCTTTTTAAACAAGGTGCTTGCACATCCTTAAAAAGTCTTAATGTAACTAAAATTAGGGACTTGAAAAGTCTGAAATTCATTGAGGAAATAAAAGTTGGTCTTATATACATTAATCACAAGTCTTAAATTTTGCTGTGGCAGGACTATATAATCTCATATTCTATGTAGTTTTCTTTTCTCAGAATTTTACTGTTGTGCAAAAAATTTATGGCTATCGCTAACTAGCTAGTTTTACCCTTGCTAGCTGCTACGTAACTAGCTACTAATCAGGGGTAGATGTAAATTTATTACGAGTTGGCTGGATGTTGTTCGTCATGGATGTGTTGCCAACACATACAATTTATTTCTTTGAGATTTTCCTTTGTACATTTCTGTTCACGATATAGATCTTAAATTCCATTGATTAAAGGTCTTAAAGTCTTAAATTTCAGTGGGTGACACTTCCAGTAACCTTGTTTAAACCATAAATGTTCCAACATTAACTCTTAGTTTCTTTTTCGGCCCCCAGCATGCGTTTATCCAGCGTGAACGGCCAGAATCGGTCCTAATAGATCTGATAAATCGGACCAAGGATGCCGTGAGGGAACTAGACAATCTGCAGTACCGCAAGATGAAGAAGATCTTATTTCAGGAAGCTCACAATGGCTCCACGAATGAGGCGCAAGACGACGACGAGGTCTGCCCCTAGCTGGCCTGTTTATGTTTTAGCAGCATCCTCTATTGTTGTAGCCTTTTTATTGTTTCCTGTGCCGGGTGTGTGTAGGAGCCGGACCCCAGCGTGAGTGGGACGGGCACGGTGAACAGTGTCGGGAGCAACCAGTCCATACCCAGCATGTCCATCAGTGCCAGCTCCCAGAGCAGCTCCGTCAACAGCCTACCTGACGCAGGCGAGGACAAGAGCGAGGCGGACATGGACGGCGACGGCACAGTGATGTCCAACAGTTCGGTCATTAATCTCAAACCTGTAAGAGAATCAAGTCCCAGAATATTCTCATCACAACTGAGCTGTTGTGTCTCTTGTTTTCTGGTTGCTGTGCAGTTTCTTCACTCTGATTTTGTTGCTTTTCCTTCTGATCAGGAACAAGATACACGCAAAGAAGAGTCAGAGCCTCATGGCAGAGGCACAACGGAGCCACAAGCTGCCTCCACTCAGACCCAGAGGACGAGACGAAACCGTGAAGACTTTGCGACTATACGTACAGCGTCAGCGGTAGAAACGCCTTCTGTCCTTACTGGGAGTTTGGGAATGAAACTATTTGAATTCATGAAGATGATGCAGGTGGAATTAGAGGCATTTCTACATAGAAACCCGATCCATATAAACATATGGACATAAACTGCGCATCATACTTTTGGTTCCCACAGATCATTTGACATTATTAGGTTATGTTGCTACCTTGTATGTTGTTTAGTGGATTCTATTAAGTATTGACACCTGCCTGTTCAAAGGAAAACTGCAACATTTTGGCAGATTTATTTTCAAGAACAGCACATTATTTATGTAATTGTAATCCTTGCAACCTGTTTCCATCAAGTTGATTTAAAAAAAAAAAATAATAATCTGTCTTGTGTTTGTCAGCTTACACGCCAGATGAAGGAGCACGAGCAGGAATCAGAGCTAAGAGAGCAGATCCTGGGCTACAAGCGAATGAGACGGCAGCACCAGAAGCAGCTGCTGGCTCTGGAGAACAAGCTGAAGACCGAGATAGATGAGCACCGGCTCCGTCTGGACAAGGAGCTGGAGACCCAGAGGAATAACTTCGCCCAAGAGCTGGAGAAGGTGGTCAAGAAACACCAAGCATCCGTGGAGAAAGATGTGAGCTTCCGAAACACAAGCATGTACCAGCTCAGAACTGTGTTTAACAATGTAGAACTTCTGAATATATTCCTCTTAAATGTCCCCAGATATTGCATTAGGGAAACAAAAGTTTCAAGGGTTGGTTAGAAAATTTTTGAAGTTCCTTTTACCAATAGTAGAAAATGTCATCTTAGCATTAGCTTGTTGGAAAACTACATAACTCCTCTAGCCACAGAAGGTTAATAAGTGTCAGATGTACGTTGATTTAAATGATTTCAGCGATAGAATATGTTCCCATTTGACAAAAACACACCAAAGTCAGTAATAGTCTGCTGTGAAATTGTAGATTAAGTTGTTTTAAATTGCTAAAGTTAGCTAAAACTGTACAGGTAAATGAACTATAACCAATTATTTTTGCTTTTTTATGCTTTTTTAGCAACAGCAAAGTTTACATGTAAGAAACAGACTTTTGACTGTCACTTTCAATCTTCAGGTTCAGTTTAAACCACTTAAATTTGAATTTGCTTGACAACCAGGCACCACCTACAGCTAAATGTCTGTGTCTTTCCAGCGCAACATTTGCAAATCAGTAGATAAATGATATTTTTAGCTGTACAGTTTGGATGTTTTTTACATTGTGAACCCAGCGCTTTAATATGTATCCACATGAATACAGGTTACGCTTCATTAAGTTTTTTTGTTGTTGTTGTTAATTCACCTTCTATCTCTGAGTCACTGATGAGAACAAAAGTTCAAATCATTATCTGGATTCTCGCTTTCTGTGGATAAAAATGTAGTCCAGCTTTTGGTCCAATGGTGGCTACTGTTTTGCATTGATCGCACTGATAATGGTGGGGTATTTTTGTTTTGTTTTGGGGTTTTTTCCACTAGGCAAAAACATTTAGCAACGATGAAAAGAAGTTCCAACATCACATCCAGAGTCAGCAGAAGAAAGAGCTGAACAGTTTCCTGGAATCCCAAAAACGAGAGTACAAGCTTCGCAAAGAGCAGCTGAAAGAGGTTTCAAACTTTTCATTCATATTCGTCTTTCAATATAAAATATAATTAAATTTACAAATTCAGCTTTAGTAGTAAGGTTAAATGTGTTTATTTTTCTCCAGGAGCTGAATGAAAACCAGTCAACGCCCAAGAAAGAAAAGCAGGAGTGGCTGTCCAAGCAGAAGGAGAACTTCCAGAACCTCCAAGCAGCGGAAGAGGCCAACCTCCAGCGCAGACAGAGGCAGTACCTGGACCTGGAGTGTCGCCGGTTCAAAAGAAGGATCCTGATGGCTCGCCACAAAATTGAACAGCAGCATCTGCGAGAGGTCAACACTGCTCACTGTGACATTTATTGACTGGGGATGGAAACTGGTTCTTGTAGAGAATCGTTAATCAGCCTGCCTAACGATTCCGCTTGTCTTTTCCAATAACGCGAGATGTACACGCCCCATATTTTGATTCAAAATGCATCCAAGATTGCGTCCTGACAGAAGCGATCCAAAGTATGAAAAGTATGGAGTAAAGTAACAATAAATATCATTTGGGAAGGTGTTTTCCACAGCTGGAGACACCTTAAGTCCTGACAAATCCTTCCTGAAAAGGCAGATCGGATTTTTGCCTTTCTGAAGGCAAATACAAAAACAAATGTGCAAAAAGTTGCATTTCATGTTAAAATGTCCATTTGACAGACGGGTTCTCGTTATTTTTTGAGCCAGCTTTTATTTAGATTGAATCAAATGCAACATGGTGCATACTTTGAGTTTATTTCCTAATACAATCAATAAGGAGTCTGTATCACTAAATTCTTATCAATTCCTGACAAAACAAAGTCTTTTTTGTTTGTTTTTCTTTTTAATTTCCACCTTAGGAAGTACCTTTTGTGATTTCCTCTGTGTACTTGTGTTGGTAGGAATTAAACAAGCGTCAGACCCAGAAGGACTTGGAGCACGCCATGCTTCTACGCCATCACGAGTCCATGCAAGAGCTCCAGTTCCGCCAGCTCAATACCATCCAGAAGACGCGGGTCGAGCTGACCCGGCTACAGCACCAGACAGAGCTGACCAATCAGCAGGAGTACAACAAGAGGAGAGAGCGGGAGCTTAGGCGAAAACACGGCATGGAGGTTCGTCAGCAGCCCAAGAGCCTCAAGGTTAGTCTCTGACCTTTTGTGAAACTTGTTTCTCTTTTTTGTGTTTAACATCAACTGAAACAATTTTTCTGTTAGTCAACATGCTATTGGTAACACATTCTACTTGTAGTCTCTAAATACTAGTTGTTCTATATGCTAGTGGTAGCCCTCAAGCTAACGTCAGTCTCCAACTAAAATAAGCCATTTAACTATTTATATATATATATATATTAGCCACATTTAGCATAGTGAATGGAGTAAGTCAGTGCTACAGTGATGTTTACTTACTGAGTTGATTGAGTAAGGCATAATTCTAGTAATCCCACACATGCGACTGACAGCATTTAAGCTAACCATTGCCTTTTAGCTATTTTTTGCATACACAATATTGCTTGCATATAGTAAGTCCATGTTTGGTCAATATGTTTGTGATACCCCACATGCTAGTGTGGGGTATCACACTAGCATGTGATACCATAGCATTGATGCTAATTTTCAGCATAACCCTATATTTGTTTCCAACCAATATGCACACTTTGGCAGGCCCCTATTAAATTTCTTCAGAGCTGCACCAGCAGTTTCTTCTTTCTCAGTTGTAGCCTGTTACAAGAAGTCTGAAAAGTCTTAAATTCACAAATCTAAAATGAAGGCCTTGAAATCCCTGAAATTCATTAGAAATTATGTAAGTCGGCTTTAAATGTCATAATCGCAGGTCTCAACTTTTGTCGTGGCAGGACTGCTTAATTCTGTGTATTTTATTTAGTTTATTTTTCATTGTGGAGCTTTTCTGTGAAGCAAAGATTTGAGTCGTCCAAAAACATTGTATGTTCTGTGACCTCATGCGGTTGAGGATACAGCTAACTAGTTGCTAGTAAACCCTTGCCTCGCTAGCAAGTTTTTTTTACACTTATCATCTATTGTTCATCGTTGCCACTGGCTGACGTCTGTAGCCAGCCCTTACTATGCTGTGTGCGTTCTGTGAAAAAAGGCTTGGTCCTGCTCTATAAAATATTTTCTTTTGTTCATTTCTGTCATGATACAGGTCTTAAATTTCATTGATAATGTTCTTAAAACACATCTTAAACTCTTACATTTGAGTTGGTGAAACCTGCAAAAACCTTATATTAAAGATATTTGTCTCCTAATTCGATGAAGGTCTACACACATTATTAATCTAATCCGTTTTTCTGTTTTCAAGTACAAAGAGCTCCAGATCAAAAAGCAGTTTCAAGACACGTGTAAGATCCAGACCCGGCAGTATAAAGCATTGAGGAACCACCTGTTGGAGACCACACCAAAGTCCGAGCACAAAGCTGTCCTCAAACGCCTAAAGCAGGAGCAGCATCGCAAACTTGCCATTTTAGCAGAGCAGTACGACCATTCCATCAGTGAAATGTTCTCAACACAGGCGGTGAGTCTTTCAGGGTCAGAAATGTACAAGCAAGACTGTTGATCCTCAACGCAACATTGCATTTTTATCATCTTAATGTTTCAGGATGAGTAACATTGCGTTGTTCATTCCTTGTCTTTAGTTACGCCTCGATGTGACTCAGGAATCGCAATGCCAAGCCTTACAGATCCAGCTGCAGCAGGAGCTGGAGCTTCTCAATGCCTACCAGAGTAAAATTAAGATGCAGACGGACGCGCAGCATGCCCGCGAGAAGAATGACCTGGAACAAAGGGTGTCACTCCGAAGAGCGCTACTGGAGCAAAAGGTTCAACATTTGTTCACATTCAAGAGTTTATTTTCTCGTTTTTTTACAACTTGTCATTCTAAGTTTTTTGCTCGGAATTATGTTTAAAAGAAAAACTAGCTTGAAGTGGAGAAAAGTAACACAAAGCAGCTGAAAACGAGCCAAACAAGATGACTGTTAATGTTAATTTGATATTTGGAAGCGTACTGAATGGCTTTGTCCACTTCGTCCGCTGCCATAGCTAAAACTAGAACCAGACTACAATTCTAAACCAGCAGAGAAAGACATCATTGCTCACAACTTCTCCTCCTGTCTGCTGACTGGCCCAGTTAAAATTCAACCAGACATTAAACTCAATGGGAGAAATCCCAGAAAAAAGGTAAGGGCTCAGAAATCATAAATTTAAAAAAAATGTAAGTTGGTCATAAATATTTTAATTACATGTTTTAAATTTTGGGATGGCAGGACATGTAGTTTGTGGGTTTAGTTTTTTTCTTGTGGGTCTTGTCTTGACTCTGTCAAGCAAATGTTGCAGCTACCGCTAACTCACTACTAATATACCATAGCTATCCAGCTAGCTTTAAATTTATTGCCTGTTGGGTGGAAGACCAACAGGCTGCCTTTGTCTTTGCCATTGGCTCATTTTTGTTTCCAACCCATACAATGCTACATTCATGCTGCGCTAAAAAGCTCAATATTACTACTATGCAAAACATGCGATTTTCTTCTGTAAATTTCTGTCATGATACAGGTCTTAAATTTTATTAACGGTCTTAAAAAGTGTTTAATTTGTGTGGGTGCAGAAACCATGTACATCTATTAAATTCCCATTAGTTTTTAGCCTGGTACCTGTGAATAATGCTCCATCTTCTTTGGTTTTCCTGTAGATTGAGGAGGAAATGCAGTCGTTGCAAAACGAGCGCACCAAGCGCATCCAGAACCTGCTGGAGCGTCAGGCCCGGGAAGTGGAGGCCTTCGACTCGGAGAGCATGCGCCTGGGCTTCAACAACATGATGCTGGCGGACCTCTCCCCCGAAGCGCTCAGCAACAGTTTCCCCGGTGCGCCAGGCGGCTACAGCCAGCACCAGCAGCTGCGGGCCTCCTCGAGCTCTCAAGGGCCGCGCTGGGGCAGCCGCGGTTCCAGCCTGAGCTCCAATCACAGAGGCAGCCACCACCATTACCAATCCAGCTTAGGAGGGTCGCCTATGCAGCAAGGGTGGGGGGGCCACGGCTCGCCGGGCGGAGGAGGTGGAGGTGCGGGTCAGATGCAGTGGGGCCACCCACAAAGCGGAGCCCTGCAGGCAATGGGAGGGCGCGTCGAGCCCGGGATGAGCAGGAGCTCCAGTGTTACCTCGCAAATATCCAACGGGTCGCAGTTCTCCTACTCTTAGATTCGCCTTCCTGTCTGCCTTGGAGTCACTTTATATAGAAACCTGTCTGCCTGTGACACTACCCCCCTCCCAAAATGTCTCCCCTTGTACAGATGTGGATGTGTGGTGGAGTAAATGTTGCTCAGGTCAAAAGTGGGGGGAGGAGCCTCCCTCTCCCCCAGCCCATCCTCAACGGCAGTTTTATGAGCACACACAGATTCTGAAATGCATGTTACACAAGAGTTTCAACAAGTAAGTTTGTCTTGTTTTTCTTTTTTTTTTCTTTTTTTTTTTTTTTTTTACAGTTCTCCTCTGGAGGATATTTTTTTGTAAGTTTGTGCTATTCACAGCCATTGCTCTCGTTTTGCACATAAAACACCACTCTAAAGCCTTTTGCAGGTTCAAACAATCGCATTAAATAGATTTTTTTATTATTATTATTATTATCATTATCATTTTTATTTCATTTTTTTTTTTATCTTCCCGTTTATGTTTAGCGATGCACTGGCCAAAACCTTTTCTTTTTTTTCCTGTGGTACGGTGGAGAACCCAATCAAACGACTGGGGATGCTTTGCTGTTGTCTACCAGCCTGCTGTAGTGGCCCTTCATGTTTTGTTTCTTTTGTTTGTTTTTAATTAAGAAATTTCGCTTCGCCTTAATTCTCGAGGATCAACCAAAAAGAGAAAAAAAACTTCACACCTACAGAACCAAACAAATCTTAATCGCTTTAGACGGTTGCTTCTACTAACACTGTGCCTTTTTTAGCTTTCATTAGCTCAGTTCGTTTCTGTTAACTCGGGTTAAATATTTTAAAATTTCTTCATTTATCTCTGATCTATAACGTAGATTGTATTTTAGTTTGCTTCTTTTTTTTCCCCCCATGCCTCCAAAATGGTTGTGCATAAATTTCGATGACTAAATATAGTAGAAACATTCAAAGCTACTTTTTGGCTTTTTTGTTGTTGTTGTTGTTTGTGCCTGAGTGCAGAGAATGTCACTGTAACCCTTAAACGTATCCGCCTTCAAAAACAATCTTTAGTGCTAATCTTTATTTTTTATATATATATGTATATATATATATATATAAATATATATTAGTGCCTTTTTAATACTGCTGCCTTTTTCGAAGCACTTTATACAGCTCGACGAGTGTAAGATTAATATTTGACTTCTTTTCTCAAAGCTCCTGGTGAATGAATGTTTCATTGGTACGCATGTAGAAAAGTCAGACTTACTGTGCTGTGATATTTTCTTTTTCCTCCTTTTGCATGTTGGACAGTATAAGTGAAAGCATTTTCCAAACTTTTACAGCCTTTTTGTTTTTGAGACTGCAGATGTGTGTTACTGCTTCTGTTTGTGTTTCTGTGTGACGATAACTGAACAGAATATGTGAGGATGCAGCCTTTTTTTTTTTTTTAGATGTGTACAGATGACAGTTTCCATGAAACCAACTGAACAAAAACTCGAACCTTTTATGTGCAGACAGTGAGTTACGACCAAGACGACCGGCTCTGTGCTACTGAACGTAAACACTTATTGAAAATAACATTTTCAGGCCTAAATACATATTTTTAAAAAACACTAAAGGACAGTAGAAATAGGCATGATGTAGGTTTTTGTTTTTTTTGGGGGGTTTTTAGATGCAGAATTTGTCAAAAGCATCAATATCTCTTAAACGTTTTGTCACATTACAACCACTAAGTTGATTTCTTGGGGATTTTACATGATATTACAACTGATGACACATAAAAATTCATAACTGTGAGGTAAAATAAAAATGTTTTTTTTCTGTCCAATTCTTTGTTAGATCTTTTAGAAAACAGCTGAAGTTCAGTCTGATTGACCTTGGACGGTATCTTAACATCAAGTATTTCTGCAGATTTAGTCAGACTTAGCTCAGGACTTTGATTAGACCATTCTGACTATTGCAGCTTTGACTATAGGTTTTGGATTATTGCGCACTTTTATGTTTTTAGGGTTTTTTTACCCGTTTCAACACTAGATTCCCCCACCCAAACCTCCAAGTCGATTATGATATATATATTTTTTGTTTAATTTATTTCTGCATCACATCATCTCCACGGTTACGGTTGCCTCAACCGTAACCGTATATTTCGCTGTGGGGACTGTGTATTCAAGGTGATTATCAGTTGTAGTTTTCCACACACACAATGTTTGTGTTGAGGTCTACAAAAGTGAAGTTACATTCTCATCCGACCAAATAAATAAAAACCTAATGAGGTACTTTTAAAGTTTGTGGTTGTAGCATGACAAAACATGAGAAGGTTTAAGGGTATGAAGATGTTTTCACTTTTCTTTTTTTTTTTTTCTGCTAACAAAGTACCTCCTTTGAATGCCACTTTTGTAGTCGGTTAAGCAACACTTGTGCAGATGATTTTCCGAACCCTACACCTTTGAGCGTTTTGTCCTCATTCCAGCCTGGTTCAGGGCTGTTATTTAACTTTTCTTTTTCATTTTCTGACGACACAGAAAGTGCTGGGATTTTAATTTTTTTCCTTTCAGGTTGTACTTTAATTTCTGTATATATTTCACCACAGAAAAGTATGCATAATATCAAGTAACGTAATATATGGCCTCAAAACCTGTTTTATGCCTACTGCTACTGTATCCAAGTAAGTTGTATTCAATTCCCTTGAATTTTTTTTCCCTTTGGATAGAAATAAAATCATAATGTACTAATAATTGGGAGTTTTTCTGCAACTCTAAAGCCAAGACCAAGTATTTGAATGTTATGCCAGCAAAACCTTGCATACATGCCAAGTTTTACTTTCACATTGGACAATTTGACTTTGCTCTAAAATGTGGCTAAATCTAGACGTTACAGTCAAACCCGTACTTTTTTTTCCGTGCTTTTTCCCCCCGCTTTTATTTTAGTCGTTTCATGGAAGTTTCTAACATCCTACTGACTGAAAGCGAGTGGGATGCAGGATTGTGAATCGGCAACTGAAAAAGGATTCTTTCTCTACGGTCAAACACTGTGCCATACCGGAAGTCGCCAACACCGAACATCCGCATGTCTGTCCTCATCTCGAAGCTTTCACCCGTTAAGTGACTGTTGGTCAGAACCGAATCATAGCAATCAAGTTGTTTTTCAGTTTTTTTTGTGGGTTTGGGGGTTAAAGTTTAATGTAAAAGAAACAAAAGGCGGAGTTACAGACAAATGATGAAAAGATCGCATTTCTTTGAAGATGTCAGTATTCTTTGGCACATTACCACTACAACTTATAACCTGTATTAAAATGTATAGATGGTGGAGATTCTTATTGAATGTCAGATGTTATGAAGATACTACGTGAAAGATGGTAAAGTACTAAAAGTGGATTTAAATTGTGTAAAAGAAAAGAAAATTTCTTTTTTGAACAAAAATAGGATCCATTATTATGTTGTTTGTATTGTATACCATTTTATTGTGTTGGCAGAGGGATATTGAACAGAAATCAGCTGTAATAAAGTAATTTTAGTATAATTTTGGCTTGTGCTTTTTTTTTCTTCTTCTGTAGCTGTAAAGAAGGATGAATTACAAAGCAGGTTCAGAATGTTTTTAATTAAAACTTGTCAACTTACATTTTTAATTTTTCAACCACATTTTATTGTTCATGTTTAAATAGAATTTCAGATGATATCTGGTCCAAATCATTGAGAAAGAGGATACGTGTAGATTTTCAAGATTCCAAAAAAATGTAAGGGTTGGGAAAATAAACACAGTTCGTATTTAAATGCATGAAAGTAACAGTAATGTGATGTTTTTCGTCATTGTCGGGAGGAGCGGCAGGAGAAACCATAACATCCTGTTGAGTGGTGCCTTCCTCTCCATTTATGTCCTTTTCATGAACAAATGAATCCACTTTTGTACATGTCTTCACTGCAGTGACCATCTGCAGTGAAGGCATGTTCATCATCAGCCTTTAGTGTCTCCTGTCCAATCACTGAATAGTTATAAAAGTGGCCCGGTTCGGAATCACCACAATGATGGAGGACAGGTACCGCTCAGTCCCACAAGCTCCAGGAATCACTTGACTCAAAAAATGACACCTGGCCGACTGGTGGAGAAAAATCACTAGCACATTGTTGTCAGTGAGGTAGTGTTTTTTCTTCAAGGTTGACCCGCACCCGAAACAGTAACATTTGCTCGCCAAACATACCCACCTGATAAAAAGGGAAGCTACGTCGGTGGGAGTTGTTGCCAGTAGAAGGTCAACCGTTACTCAGGAGCCGTAGGGAATCTGTCTCACATTTTGTGCAAGAATTTGCAGTGTGTAATTCCCTGTCTGATCACCACCAAATGAGTCCAGCCAGCTCAACAAAGACGCCAGTAGGCATTTTATCTCAAATTCTTTTCCCTCCTTTCATGACAATTTTCTCTCTCTCAGCTCCATCAGAATTGGAGAGATTTCGTTTGGGGGAAAGTGTTTGCCTGGATGTCTTAACTGCTGAGTGGATCAGACTCGCACAACATGGGATCGATGAAGCCTCTACAAACATCTTTTCCTGAGCGAGACACCTCCTAGTAACGCTCAGGTTGAGAACACTTGAAAAGTGGCATTCACCCAACTGTTTAGGAATTTGGAGGAGAACTTGGAAGTTCTCCTCCTTGATTACCATGTCACTTTGTCCTTGTGCAGCTTCTGTCCTCTCCACATCTGGGATGTCTGAACCAACAGTCTGTTCCGAATTGTTAACGACCCCGTCCAGGTTGGTTATTCCTTTCGGAACAGTCGAAAAATTGTCCTTACACAGAGCCACCCCAGCAAGGGTAGACTTGTGTTTGAGAACTGGAAGCAACACGCCACTGGTTGAGGTTTCACAGATGTTCCTATCTGGTAATTGAAGTTCTCTGTCCGGGTAACAGTTAACCTCAAAAACAACGGTTACCCTACGATTCAGAGGTGATCTTTTGGACAAGTCGACGGCTGTGACGTCTCTGTTGACTCTCTCTGCCTCTGAGATAAGTTTCCCGTTCGGGAAACTTGGTAATTCAAACACACTGGTGGATGCGCCTTTTAGCGGAGACTTCTCTGGAAAAGACAGAGATGAAATCGAAGAAGTCAAAACTTGCGCTGTCAGTTCAGCAAAGGCTTTTGCTGTGAGGTCAGCTGCAGATAAATCTTCCCCCGCCGGGTCAGTTTTTTCTACGACTGTCCTCTCATAGTAAAGATCGTAATGTAAAATGTCGTCTTTGTAAAGCCCCTGATATTGTTTTGACAAGCTCTTACAACCGTAACGTATCAACTAAAAATACTGTTCACTACTAAAAATATCCACTCTAATTCAAAACTATGTCCTAGTGTTTGTATACAATAAAACAAATTTACAATTCAAATCAAACAAAAGAAATATCCTTATTTACAAAATAAACATACCTTGTGCCTCTATCAAGGGGGCCGCTAATAAGATACATTTTGCAACTCTGTTGCAACTTGTCTGCCGTTCTACAATATAAACAGCAGAAGCTCTCTTATCAAAGTAAAGCATTAAATCAAAAGCCGGAAGTCCGTCATATATTATACAAAATAAAACAAAGTAAATTGCGATAAGTGCCAAAAAGGGAAAACGATAAATAAGTTGGGGTTATTTACAAAACCCTTTAGAAGAGTAGTTATAGTGTCATCTTGTTGAATGACAGGACCAAAGTTATGAATCTGTGAATACTTCTGACATTGTTCACAATAGTCAGATGTCTACAGTTCATAGTCTGTCTTGACGCCATATTGGGCCAGATAATGTGACATGTAAAACAAGACGACTCCGGGCTTTTCCCGAAGTTCTACATCTCTGATCTTCAGTGTTTCAATGATTTCATTCTGAACTGCAAAGACTTCATGTGGGGGAAAATGTCTTCCTATATGGTGCATTGCTGTAAAGAAAAACTTTGCAAACAACTAAGTCTCTGCATAAAGTCCAGATATCTCTTCAGGGAACTGAGCCACAAATCTTCTGATAATACTCAAGTTCATTGAGTATTATGAACTCAATACTCAAAATAAAAGAATAAAGTTGAGATTTACACATGAACATTATAGCTACATAAAACTTCAAATTCAAACTGACAGCAGCATAAACAAATAACATGTTTCTAAAACCAGACGGGTTTGTTGCTGAAATCTAGTTGGCATTATGAATGCCACACCACATAATGCTATGTGGTGTGGCATTCATCCAACAGTTGAAGAATGAATTGGAAAATTGGCAAAAATACATGGCTGGGTCAAGGTTAGCATCCATGCTGTCAAAATCATCTGTTTCATTTTGAATTTCATCTTCCAAGTTTTCTTCTGCTGAAGAGGACTCTTCTGATGAAGAAAACTCAAGAGATTTCTTCAAAGTGTGCCCACATATTCCCAGCATTTGTGCTTTCAGAATGAACTTCCTCATCCTCAGAGGAAGTATCCACGTCTTTAGCATCCACGTTGTCAAAGTCATCTGTGTCAATTTGAATTTCATCTCTCGAGTTTTCATCAACTGAAGAGGATTCTTCCACTGATGGATCCTCAGAGATTTCTTCAACGTTTGTCACAGCTTGGTTTCACTCCCAGGTCCATTATGTTGTTGGGGAACACTGGTAAAGACTCTTAGCTGTGGCTTTAAACGTTCCTCGCTCTCATCCTGTGAGAAATCAAACACATGCAGGTGCATTTGGTCATGGGAAATATCGACACTTTCAAAAGCATCAAAGTCATCTGATGTATTTTTAATGTTTATTTATGTTGCTCCTCTCGAGTTTTAATCAGGGCTTAACGCAGCCATTTATTGTGTACACACAAAAATGCCGTCAGAACCAAAAACAAAAGGTAACACAAACCCAAATCAATTCACAATAAAGGGAGCACTTACATAAATAAAAGATACAAACAAACAAACCCGCACCTCATTGGTACCCAGAGGAACAAAGCTTAACTTCTTCCGATCAGCCTCTTCATGTGGCTCCAAGTGTACTACTCAATGCTTCCCCGGGCAACACATGGTCTGCGGAACAAAACAAAAAGTCCCCTCCCACATCCGAATGCACACAACCGAACAACAACAACAACAACAACAACAACAAAAAACAATAACCCAGATGCAGTTGCCTCGACAGCAGCTACAATTTATGTATTCCCCAGAGCAAGCTTCCAGCCCTCCAAACTGTCCCAGAAAGGTTCCTGAGTTCGCACAGAGCTGTCCCGACCTTTTTTCATGACGTGTCACAAAGTTAAAACAACAGGTTCTATCACTCATCCCATGTAATATCTTCAAACCTGTATAAAACAGACATGAACAATTTTAATACTATTGCAATATTTCCTGATTAGTTTTCTACTTCTTTGGTTATAATAAACAAGACCATTTTTCTGACGATTATATATTAAACTTATACACTTTTAAGAATGTAATGAAAAACACCATTAGTTAGACCCATTTAATTAAATAGTGAATACTACATCTAATTTAAAACACTCTACTGATTAGGCTATACATAGATTAACCCATAAGTCTAAAGCTAACAAAATTGAGGCCTACAAAAACTATCATAATCAACCTAATATTTCCAACATTAGCTAAAATTAAACATCATTAAAAACTAGCATAATTAAGCTAATATTTTCAACAGAAAGCAGCCAGGTTAATTAGCTAAACAGCACAAATCTATATCCTCTTTAAGAAATTCTACTTACACTTTATTAACAGTTTATTGAATAAAACATTATTTTACCTCCTTACCGACGTCCTCTAATGCAGTGGTCCCCAACCCCCGGGCCGAGGACAGGTACCGGTCCGTGGACCAATGGGTTTCATTGGCTGATGCCCATTCTAGTAGCGCGCTGCCACTTGCGTGGCCGTCTCACAAACACAAGCTAATGTACATGCATTAGTAAACGCATGCTAATGTAGTGCCAGACTACATTGTGGACTAGCAGACCGGCAGAAAGTTTTCGCATCATCAATTGAAAATGAATAGTTCTCCATTGCCAGTGGGGTATCTGTGCTGGTTAAAATGCGCAACATTGTAAACAGAGTCAGAAATGTTAGCTAAGAGAATGACGGTATATTTTCTGTATAGTAAACTAAGGTTAGAAAAAGCAGTTTATGTTTTGTCTGAGGTCTAAGGGGAGCAGCTGGGTCAGCACTACTATGGTGGCCCACTGTTTTTTCCGCTGAGTCGTTTCGCAAACACAGTTAGCAAGTCAACGCTAGCAGCAGTAAGAAATTTTACCGTTAGAAAACGGAATAACATAAACTTAAAACTAAAAAAGTATCCATGTTAGAAGTGAAAATGACCTTCTGTATAAATAAGTCTTTCGCTGACTTTTATTTAAAAAAAACACTGTTAAGCTCAGCTTGTGAGCTAACATTAACCAGTTAGCACTGTGCTAATGCTAAATGACACGGCACAGGCAGTTACACGACTCTCCACTGATTTCT
>CAEFZX010029378.1:0-66749 GCA_903066825.1 Alfaro cultratus
CTAAGCAATCAAGAATAAATAATAGCATAGTTTTAATAAAAATAGCAACATTTTTGCATTTTACCATGACTAGTTAACCCTAACCCTGTCTTTGCAGTTAAGAAAGCAGGAAATCTGTTCTACCTAAGATTTGAAACTTATAATTTGAATGTATAAAAGGCAGTATTCTCTGGTTTGCCTTAACTTTTCTATTTAAAGCTAATGAATATTTTTTTTACTCTTTTGTGTTAGCACTGAAAAAAGCAAGGAATTTGTTGCACCTTAGACTTAAAATATATTGTATAAAATGCAGTATTTACTATTTTGTCTAAACTTGTTTTATTTTTAAATCAAGTATTTTCTTTATTTATCTTTTCTGTTTGAACTTTAGAACAAAAAAGCAAGAGATTTGCTGTACTACTGATTTGAAACTTTACTGGAGGTTTAATGTTATTGCATTGTTATTATCAATAAAATGTTAAAGAGTTAAATGAGTTGTTTACTTAGTTCTTTTACGTGTATGTGTATTACTCACTGAAGATAAATACATAAACTAAAAGCTGGAGTACAGACATTTTTATAAGCATATTTGTGAGCCTGCCACTTTATTATTTGAATATAATTTAATATCTTAGTATAACTTTTCTTCAGGTTAAAGCAAACTACTGTTACAAGTAAACTTTCTAAACTACAAACATTTAACTGTTAGGGATGCTCAAAAAGGAGATATTGGACTGATCTGGACTAACTGGTGTTATTGCAGATTTGCCAATAGTTTATTTTATAAATTTTTTTTATTCGATTACTCGATTAATCTTAAGAATAATCGATAGATTACTCGATTACTAAAATATTCGTTTACAACAGCCCTAATACCTAGTAATCTAATTTACAAGGTGCACAAGAATAAAAAGTGAATTTTATTTATTGTGTTCACTGTTTGATGTGTTCAATTTGCCTTTAATTCTAGGCTCGATATCCCTCCCATTATTTATCATTGAAACAACCCACTTCCTGTTGACATTAGTCGTCTCTCACCTGAACATGGACTTAGTTTGCAGATAAGGACAGTTTCTGGCTTCTCATCCTCACATTCTGTGACGGCGCTGTCGCTGGCCTTGCAAGCCACCTGCCTTTGCTGAATCCCTTCACCACAGGTCACTGAGCACTGCCGCATAGTAGACAAAGACAAAAAGTACAAGCAGAAACAGTTTGCTTGAGTCTGACATTTATGTACACTTGTACATTTTGCATTTTTTTTTCAATAAAGCCAAAACCTTAACTTTAAGAATCTACCTGGTATTCACACAATGGATATAAATGCAATTTTAGAATCAATATTGCTTAATAATAAAACTAAAAAGGACTCCAGTCAGTTTCTGGAAAGATCGGTAAAAAACTTAGAATAAGTAAGACCAACCTTGATAATAATATTCATGAGGAAAACCTTTTGTTTTGCTAACAAAATCACCACTGACTCCTGTTGGTTTACTATAATTGAAGCCACCATATTAATTTTATTTTCTATGTATGTTAATCAGATTTCAACTTTAAATTATTATGTGAATAACAAAAAACTGACCTCATTACCAATTTTTCTTTGATTTTCTTACCTGAGACCATGCCCCTGTTCTCCACTGAGCGGGACATGCAGTGTAGTTACACACTCTTCTCATCTCTGGCCGATCACCTGTGCAGTGTTTGCTGTGGACAGACCTGCTGGTGCCATTGTAGAGCGACTGCATGCACTGCACCGCCCTGGTCTGGTAGCCGAGCTTCCCACAGGTCTTACTGCAGGGACTCCAATCTTCCACCACCCATCTGCTAGTACATCAAATGTGTTAAAATACTCTACATTAAGACTGGTGGTAAGCTTACTGTTATGATATCTTTGACTGAAGTTCACTTACGCGGGCTGACTGCACTCTTGCACGTTGCAGCGTTTGCGAATGGGTTTAGGCTTTTTGCTGGTTTCACAAAAGTTTCGATGGACTAAACGGCCATCACTCTTCCTCCTGCATCCATATTTTGTGTACTGTATTCCTAAGGAAGACAAAAAGGTCCAACCATCTCAGAACGCCTGAAGTTGTTTTTAGGGATGAAAGCTATGGAAACAATCAAAACATTTACAGCCATGTCATTGGCTGATTGGCTAGCAAGCCATTGATTTGTCAAATCAATGGCTTGTGAATATGGTAATTCTATTTTCTTAAGAGTGGCAGAATCCAGTGTTTTCCATAAGAAATGTGAGTTTAATTAAAATGTTCAAAGTATGAGAAAAGCATATAATTAATAAAGTTAGTGATGTGTGCTCTTCTGTGTATTAAACTATGCTGCGGAAGTCTATCTAACTGTGTATGAGAGACATAAATACAAATAAAAATAACCTTGAATATTACTGCTGTAGAGAAGAAAATAAACTGAAATAACTTAAATGCATCCAATGTGTTTTCTGCTATTATTGCCACCTGGATAAAAATGTCAGTAGGTGGAAATTTTTGATTAAATTTGTTCACAAACATTAACCCCTTTCTTAAAGTAAATTCAGAAAGTGAATTTACTCTTACTTAGTACCAATATTTATCTGGTACTGAATACTTCTTGTCACTGCATCCTTTAATTTAACCCATGCACATTCTCTCATGTTCAGAAGTAACAGACAAAAAAAAAGAAAGGGGTGGAATAGAAATCCAGACGCTCAACGCCAGATGCAACAAAACATGTCTACCATCTTGTAAAACCTTCACAGTGCGCCTTAAATTTAAACATGTGTTTGAACTTATTGACATGTTGCCAAATGCTTTCATTTAATTGATTATTGTCTCATTATTTATCAGTAATACTTTTTTACCAAGCCCATTCAAGTTTTCAATGAAATATTTCTTAAATGTTTTACACGAAAGTGGGCTTTTTCCACAAAAGCCTACTGAGTCATTTCTGTACCCCAAATGCTGGATTCTATGCTTTTAAACTGAAAACAAACAAACAAAAAAAACTGATCAAAACTCACCAAAACCTCTCCTAAAGGAGGAAGTAAGATATACTAAGACAACAGATTTAATCTGTTGCAAGTAGCATTTATTCAATTCAGTCCTTTACTGTCAACTTTGGAGAGTCTGTGCGAATTGTAGCCAAAACTGAATGTTCTCAGCTGGCATTAGTGGTACTTGCTGTGGTTTTCTGTTGCTATAACTTGTCTGTAACTTGCTGAAACATGTCCAGGTACTTGTCTACTTGTGTGTTCCTACTTTAGTTGTAGCGATTATTTTCTAAAATTTATAGGCCAGGCCATCTAGCAGCAACAGCTAATACCATAGTTATACTCGCTTTTTACCCCAATCTGATGGGGAAATCAACACTGTTGTGTTTAATAGATCCAGGACTGGATCAGTCTTTTTTAAAATCAGGACTTGGTTGGCAAATACACCCAAAATAAGTTTTAAATGGGTTAATAACAACCAATGCCAGGAGATTCTCAGCTGCTGATGGACCTGTTCTAGAGAACATCAGTAGATACGCTATTTAAAAGCAATAATTTTACGTCGCAAAAGTTGCAGCTTTTCCATATACACTCACTGACCTCCGCCACATGGTTTGGAGCACTGAGACCAGCTTTTCAGCGCCCACTCATACGTGTCCAGCTCGGCAAGAAGCACGTTGTTGTTGGTAATAAGTGGCAAGAGGTCCTCATGTATTATGTACTTATAAGTCAAACTAATTTTGACGTCCTCTTCCAGTGGAATGACCTGCAACAAGCAAACAATATGCTGTTAGAAAACTCTTGGAAGATGGTACATTTTCACAGTAACCTTTAGTTTTAGCTGTACTCACCAGAACCACAATGCCTTCGTGCAGTGGACCGGTTGTTTTTAATGTCTCCCTCTCTCCATCAATAGAGTAATCCCACTGTAAACCATTTTCGATGAAGGTCTTTGATTCAGCATCTTCACTTTTTTCATTTAATATGAAGTGCCCAGTAACTTGATTCTTGACAGCTGAGCATTGAGGAAAAGGTCATTTAATTAGGATATAGAGAGAAGAAGAGATGCTTGCCCTGTGAATTTCTTTTTATAATGGTATCTTTGATATTTTCTCAAAGTGAGAATCTCACTGCATGTATTCTGACATTTCAACTATTGTGATGATCCAACACTAATTCCTTCAAGTTAAGTACCACCTGCTCTTCAGAGTAGCCATTTAAAGCCACAGTGAGATATAGCAGATTCTGATGAATGCCACCGAGAGTCAGACTTTCCCAGCACTCCTGTGTGATGTCACTCAGGTTTTGAAAAATAAAAATTATATAAACCAATAGAGCATATTTCTTATAAGTAAGATTATACAAAGCTTTTATCAGTAGGTAGGATGTAGACTGCACTCAGACTTTCAATTTTCAGCGTTCAGTAATCAGTTTGAATAAAAAAACAAGGTGATCAGCAGAAGTAATGCACTGTAATTATATGTACAAGCATATTTTTCTGCTTTGTCAACTCCACTGCTACAGAAAAGAACAGATGTAAAAATATTTTTTAATCCAGTATAGATCTGGAATTGTTTATGTTTTTAAATCAACGAGAAAAGGGCTTTGAGAGGTCAGTATCACATAAAAAAGCTACATGAGTTCAGTACATGTTATTTATTTCCACAAAGGATTTTTTATAAGTTACAAACAGACAAGGAATCCAACTGAATGTGAATGTAAAGTTCAAAACCCTGCATGTTAGTTCCTTTCATTTTATTAACAAAAAGGAAAAATGGTTGGTTGAGCTACAAGAAGAAGACACGACCGCTTCTGAAAAGCATAAACAGCTGCTGAGAGCAGGAAGGATCTGACTTCAAGTTTCAGAAGAAACATGTAACGCATTTTATGATTGGTACAAAGTTAGAGCATGGCATCCAGGTCTCTGCAACCCTTTCTGCACCTACTGCTGAGAATTATATTTTGGAAATAGTGAGATACAGAGTTATTGAGCTCTCACTAATTAAAAGCAACTCTACCAAATTAAATTACAATGTTATCTTTGTTCAAAGTACTGGAATTGATAAAGTGAATAGACATCTAGTAAGTAATAAGAGTCATTTCTTCAGGTCACCCTCCAAATCTTTGGAAAGTGAGTTAGCAGCTGTGGTTAAATTATTCAGTTCAATGTGTAAATTTTATTATCTCCGTTACATCAAACCTAGTGAATAATTGTGAAAAAAATAATAAGTGAACTAAATTCATTTTAGGTAGAAGAATCTAAACATATATTATTAGACACTTTAAAAAGAGAAAACTATGTGAGTTGTACTTACCAATAATATGGGGGGAGGTATTGTTTTCTTCAATGATTATGTGTCGGGCTCCCATTGGGATATCAAACATTTTAAGCATTCCTTAAAATAAAAACAGATTAGGTCAGCCCAGACCAGCAAACAGTGACCACTTGTTGCGTGTTAAAGTTGCAAATTATTTCTGCCTCTATAATACGATAAAACTTTATGTTTACCATTCTTTTTAGGGGTCTTAGTCAGTGTTAGCTTCACAGTCCGACAATGGGAGTTATCCCCCTCACAAACTCCACATTTATCCTCGTCTTTGTAAGAGCCAACCTCCTTGTCGCAGCCTACGTGCTGGAGAGAGAGTGCAGACAATCAAATAAGAGCAACCTTTAAACACACTGAGATTACAATTCAGGAACAATTATGTCATATGTGGACGCGGCTCATATTTGGGTTTTTAAAATGACAATTTCTTAAGAAAGACGCAGACATAACAAATTGCAGCCAAAACAAAATGTTGAGCCTTTTCATTCAAAAAGATTAAAGCTTCAAACTTTGTGTTCAAGGTCAATAACAGAATAGTGTACACTCATTAGGGCAGCAACATTTCAGTCCAGACTGTTTACGGTTTGTAGAAAAATAGCAGATGATGCTCTACAAAGAACAACTTCATCACAACCATAGAAACAAAAGTTATGATAATTTGTGAAAATTCACAATTTCTCAGGCTGGAACCTTTATTTCTTAATGGAAATTTTTGCTTTCATGTGAAAAGAAGCCTTTGGATCTCTCAAGGTGAATATCACTTGATTTTGCACTTTTTACTATCATACTTCTTGCTTGATCCACTCAACTTTTTATAAATATGCTGGGATACATCAGTCTCTGAACAGTCTGCCTCTTTAGCAACGGCATTCTGAGGCTTATTATCTTTGCCTTCCATATGACTGTGTAGGCCATGACATAAAATAAAAACATAACATAACATTTTTGTGTTCAAAACATTATTTTTCAGTTTACGAATATTCTTTTTTATTTGAGAAAATGAAAATGAATGGGTTTTCATTAGCTCTATCCCATCATTATCAAAATTCCCTGTTATGAAGACACTGTGTGTAATCAATTTAAGCAAGATTTTCACTTTTTAATCAGTTTACTTAAATAAGTGAATTTTTTAGTGGTAGTCTAATTCAGTGAATTGCACCTGTATATATTTTTCATACTATGTTATATCCTACCATAGAAAAATATTCTATTTGAAGTGATTACACCCTTTTTATTAAACAATGCTCATATTACCTGGGTTGAATTGTTTCAGTTTATTGAAGAACAACTTATGGGAAAGATTTGACTCCAGTTAATCTTTTGGGATTAGCGGCTAAAACATTATGTGTTTAAAAAACTGATTCAAACACATAAAGAACACCGCACATGTTTCAAATATAACTCTCATTAGAAAAACAACTCAATCCTGAAGTGATGTTCTTTAAAAGTTATAGCCTGAGTATAACATCACTGGTGTTACATCAGTAATTGAAAACATGTGTCTTGTTCGTATGTGATGGTAGGATGGAGTGATAAGGGGATAGATGTTATCCTGATATCCTGATAATATCCTGTTATCAGGAGGAACGAACAAAGCCAAAAATCGAGGCTTTCAATTGACCCATCCATCTATATTCCACGGCTAAAATAAAGATATCCGGAATAAAAACAGAAAAAATTCTTTTCATCCATGGGGAGGCTGGACTCAGCCTTAGAGAGAGTGGGAACTCCAGTACAGCTGCTGATCCACTGAATCAGAAGGAGTCAGTCGAGATATTCCTGCAGGGAACACCTCAGGATTCCCTAGAGTGAGCTGAAGAGTATTGATGATGACAAGAATAATTGGCTTTATCCCTGTAACCAATATGCCCTCTGCAGGCCGATCTCAGATAAGTAAAACATTCCAAATGAATGCTGCATATGTGATTAAAAAAATAAAATAAAATCTTTCAGTGGACTGCTTCACTTAAGACTCACCAGACACTCTCCTCGAGCGCAGACGCTGAAGGGGTCTGAGTAGCTGCACCTCGTCCCATCATGCATCACCTGGTTCATAAACACCACCTCCCCAGTTTCCTTCGATTTACAGCTTAGCTCACATTTACGAGCCTCTGGAAACAACAACCAACAATCACTAATTAGTTTGTTAAAATGTCTTTCAGATGTGAAAAATTGATTCATAGAATAAACACACAACAAATTATTTTCTCCCCCAACAGGTAGAGCCAGCTTTAATAATGTCTTTACAGTCTTACCATCTGGGTGCTCATATGGCAGCCAGGTGTGCTTGATGTTGTTGTGGTATTTGTTGCTCCGCTGGACACATTGCTGAGCGCGGAAGTCTTCATAGGGGCCAGCACACTCCTCTGTGTTGCACATCTGGTAGTCAAATGCAGAGCCTGGGCAGTCTCGACCACCGTAGGCAGGCCTGACCCATGACAGAAACAGTAGTGGTGTTAAATTCTTCGCAAAGATTCAGAATCCTTAGATTTCCAGTTCTGAGCTTTGATTATATGATTTTATTAATTAACATGAAATGATATATACCAGTCTAATGAAGATTTTCTTATTGTTCTGCTTGACCATGCAGTATGCTTTAAGTTCTTTGCAGTTTTTCTTCAAGCACACTCTAACTATGTGGCCTTTGCATAGGTGGAAACAAAGCTGGATTACGTTAGGCACTGTGTTTATTCTTTTTAATAGCTGCATTTGCATGCAGAATAAATACTCGGTCTGGTCTGACTTTTCAAACTCTGCCATTTGCAACAGTGCTGAGTTGTTTATTTTCTCAGTGTAAAGGCATTAGCTGCATTGTTTTACAGAAAATGCATGATAATTATCTATTTTTTAGTAGCAAGGCCTAAATGCTTCAACCATTCCTCTAATTACCTGATGTGACTATTAATTACTCAACAACACCATGCAGCACACTTCAGCTCTCATATTTCTCCATTCTCTTTCTCAGCCATTAATCCTTACCTAAGCCTACTCATAACCCTCAAACCCCTTTTTGTGATAGACAAGTATAAGCTACTGAATAATTTAGATGTGGAAAGAAAAGGAAAAGCACATAAATTTACCATCATCTTTCTCTTTCAGGATGAGCTGCATTGTTAGTTTTCCTCCAAATACACCGTCTTCCATGCAAGTGAAAAAAGTAAAATTTTGTTCTTTTCTGACTAAACTTTTTTCTACTGTAATCCAAGATTTTTATGACAATAGTTTTATACTGTAAAGGCTAGTTTTGTGATATGCACAACTAATAAAATAGACTATATGAGCTTTGGCTCCTCCAATGTTATTATGGGTCCATTGGCTGTTTCTCCAATTGAAGCTCTCTTTCCAGATTCTTGACCATTAAATGTTACTTCGTTTTAGTCTATCAGATAAAATGACAATAAAATATACTGAAGTTTAGGATAACAAAATATGAAGAGTTTGCAAAAAAACAAAAGGCTATTAATACTGATGAAATAACAATAACTGTGCTGTCAAATCAGGAGCATTCTACTCAGATTTCCGTTTAAAGTTTTAAAATAATGACAATTTCTTTGATGAACAAAAGTAATGTGTTCATTCAAGAGGTCATGACTTTGTTTTGGATCAGTCTCATCACTGATTCAGTACTCACGGGGGGTCATTGCACTGCCTGCTGCGGGAGCGAACTCCACCTCCGCACGTCCTGGAACATGACCCATATTTTGACCAGGTGCTCCAGTTCCCATCATGCCCTTGCGGCTCCTGGCTGGACTTCCAGATGCAATGACCCTTGAAGCACCACTGCAAAATGAGATGAGATGAAAAGGATGATGGTGGTTCAAAACATCTTGACACAATATAAATGAGTTTTCTGAAAATATCACAGGTATTCTGATGTTCAGTATCCCTAGAGAATTCCACTTTTTACCAATCAAGTAAACAAAAAACACCAATCAAATTACATAAAAGGAATGAAAAATCAGTTTTATAAAAGCTCTTTCAGTCCCATGTCCTACCTTTCCAGGTGCACACTCCGTCCCATCTACTGGAGGGCCTTTCTTGGTTTTACAGAAATACTGGTTGTCAGGGTGGCTGCACCACAGCTGCTTGCAGGGGTCGTAGGTTCGAAACTAAAGAGGGAAATTCTTTTTAAAGAATTGATCTAAACATTTCTTTTTTTCTTTCATTACAAGTCAGAAATGGTGAACATAACGTCACCATTTCAGAAATTATGCATTCCCCTCTTTTATCAGACAGTTATACAACTGTCTGTTACATGTACAACAGTGTTACATGTACAGGTAACACTGTGATCTTACCTGTACATGTTAAAATCACTCAGAAAAGATAAAAAAGGACTTTTGTTAGTCAATGAAGTGTGTCCAGGTATGCAGGACTTACAGCTGTGCACATTTTGTAACCAACACCAAAGTCAAAGCGGCACTGCTCATCCATTGAATAATTAATTCCAGGAAGCTCAGGAAGCTTGGGCCACTTGTGTTCAAAGGGGTCATCCAGGAGGCAATCATAGGAGCTGTGGAAAAGATTAGAATGAGTTAAGCCTAAATATTACATATCATGAGGGATATTGAGAAAACAAAGCTTTGAACTCTTCTGGAACCAAGGGAACTTTATAAAAAAAAATGGCCTGGGAAAAGCAGGACATACTGAATATATCTGTTGAGCTCCTGTTTGCTGCAACGTGACCAATGGTAGCGATGGAAAGCTGCTTGGACAAGTGGGGCCATGATGCTGCCCATACTGGTTTCGTCAGCGCAGCGATTCCCCTGACCATCGTGCTCCATGCCCAGCCTAAGGACCAAAACAAATTCATTAGACAAGAAAACTATTCCTACTAATTAATAGTTATTTCCGAATTGTTTTTCACATGAATGTTAATCATTGTATATTGTCTGAATTTGATTACAAACAATTCATCTGAAGAAACTTTTTCACATTGACAGCTCAACAAACCCTCGGTGTAAGGTTGCTAAAGCTAATGAGTTAAACCACTCCAAGGGGTCAGAGTTTAACTGAATAATCCAGTCAAAATTCTGGCAAAGCCTCCCTGAAGCTAACAACAGATGGCAACAAAATAATGAGTTTTGCATATTTTGGTAAATATTTGAATTTAGCCGCAGGAGGCACCTTAATGTCTTGTTGGATGCTATCAGGAGAAGCACAAGTCGGAACCCTTTCAGGTCTCACAGCTTGAAAAGGTTGACTGAAGAGTAAGAATTATAGGTAAAATGCCAATTAGCATCAAGCGAAATCTCTCTTCTTTAAGCTCCTATAAAAATACTGTCAACAAAAAATAAATGATAAATAATAAATGGTAAATAATTTACTGCTGAATGTGAGTCATAAGTCCTGTTTGGATTTTGCTCCAAGTCAGCTAAGAGCACAACAAGCGTAAAAAGGTGCTCCAGATCACTTAGACCACAGTAATACTTTTTCTATAAAAGATAAATGATATAAGTGGTGGAAAACTCACAGTTCTCAGGACCCTGAACACCCCACTCCCATCATAAAAACATTGTGGTGGTAGGATCATACTGTGGAGTGATTTTCTGTCTGATGGAGAAAATTACTTACTTCGAAAATGGTTGAAGTTAAAAAAAAAGCCATGAGAAAAACCTGCTATAGAGTCACACTTGAGTCTTGGTGGGAGGGTCACTTTCAAGAAGCACAGCAACTCTAAAAATAATGCCAGAGTTACAATGGAACAATCTCCAACCAATCTGACAAAACTTGAGCTTTTTTAACAAACAAAAATATATCAAATCAAACCAATTTCTTTCTCTGTGCAGCTGGTAGAGACTACCTGAGCAGATCTGCAAATACATTTTTTTCAGGGGGTCTAAATACAATGTCTCACCATGGTTTTCAAAATAATTTTTTGTAAAAGATTTGAAAACTATGGATCATTTTCCTCCAACTTTACAATTATGCACTACTTTGCTGTGCTCTAAAAAAGTGTTACAGTAAGGTTTCATTTGTGCTGTAAAAAGTTAAATGAGCATAAATATTTTTGAAAGGCACATCAACGTAAACATTGTTTTCCACAGTTATTTAACTGTTCTGATCAGCAATGCAGACATTATGAGAAGACAAAACAAAAATCAAGTCAATACGCTTTAAATCTTCTTACTAAATGACAGTAGAACTGTGAGGAGAAAGCTTGTCCTTATTAAAAAAAAATCCATGCGTTTCTTTTCAGAGACATAATCACTATAACATATTCATCTACCCAACTTCACTTCTCTATGATCCTGTCCATTCAACCAAATAATTATCCCTGCATGCAAGGGGAGGACAATATGGTGAAGAGACTGCCCTTCTTTTACTCTGCTTTTTCCTGAAACAGACTCAGACTTTGAAGGAACATCGAGTTTTTCATTCAACCAACTGGAACGTGTTTGGATTGATAATCTCAAAGAGTAAGAATGGCAATAGCTCACACCTAGAGGTCAGTGATGAGACCATGAGAAACTATGCCTTCTTCAAATCAAATAATTCTGATGCATCCATTCTGAAAAACCTCTTGGATTTAGTAAAGAAAAGCTTCATCATTTTCACTGAGCAGAAGTCGACACACCTAAAACATAAATACACTTGAGAACTAAACAAACCCATTGAGACAAACAGCTGCTAAAAATGTTCTGATTTGATTGTAGAAGCAATCAGTTGCAACAAGTTTCAGATTACACAGGTGGTTTTCTGTGATGCCATTAGGGGGAAAAAAACAACACTGCCAGCAATTAGTCGGTGCTGGAATTAAAGCAATAAAGGTGCATATGTAAATTATCATAGAATCTGTACATTACATGGCTATACATTTCAACATTTCTCAATTAAAAATGCTTTGCTTATTGCAACAAACATTCTGTGGTAACTGAGTTCGGGTTTTTACCAGCTGTAAATAAAATTAGCAGAAATAAATGTTTAAAATATAAAACTGTCATTGTAATTAATGCAAATATTCTATGTGTTTTATTTTTTAAGTTGAATTATTACTAGAAATAAACTTTTTGATAATGGTCTACTCATTAGGATGTAGGCCTACATCCATGTTTTTCTTGAAACAAATAATTGTCCAAATGTAAATAAAAAAAAGCTTATAAAATTGGAAGAAAAACAGTGAGAAACCTTTGGGTGGTTGTTGATCCCAAGATTAGAAATCTTTAATAGGCACAGCATGAAATCTGCTCCTGCCCACTTCTAATGGATGGAAACATTGGTGACCTTGTTTTTTTCTTCTTTTGTGCAAAGTTACAGACAATCAAGTCTGTTTGGCTGGATCTAGATTCTCGTGCCACAGTGGGAGGCTGGGCTCGCAAATGTTGCAGTTTTTCATTATACTCCCGAGCTCAAAGAAAGAGGAAAATAGCTCTGTGAAATGGGGCAGAGGTGATACACAATTTCTGGACTGAGTGACCACAAGAAAAAGCTGCTTGTGACTTGAAGGAAACACAACATGCTACAGCACAAACCTTTAATAATCATCTCTTCAGCTTTACAGAGATGGAAGTATTCATTAAAAGATCTAATGTAAGTGCCAGCAACTTTGAGTATATATATTCTTCTGCCTTCTTCTCTACAAAATCTCCATGCTACCAAACACACATAAAATCAACAAATTTATGTTAGAAAATATGTCTCTTAATTATTCAAACTAATACCCTTTTATCTGCAAGATTTTTAGGTGTTGAATTTTGCCAAGCCTGTATATCTCCATTGAGGTTTTTGACCACAGACTGCTGTGTTGGACAGTCAAGCCAAACTGTCAGCTTAGCTGGAACCTCAGAGACCTTGTGAAATGCCGCTAAGCCCTTCATCGGGAAGCTGTTACTTACACATGACCAGTTTCGTGAGCAACGACGAAGGCAGAGGAGAAGCCGTCTTCATGATTCAAGGTGCAGCTCCTCAGAGGGTGACACATGCCAGTCACTGGAGCATAACCTGGGCAACAGAAAAGATCATACAGCCCCGACAATCAAGAACAAGAATGAAGAACTTGTATCATACACTTTCTTGCATAGTTCCCAGTCCAAATTACCATAAAATTCACACCAGATGCCACCAAGAACCAAAGTAATAAACATTCAGGGAATTCCTAATTATGTTACACGTAATAAAGTTTAATGACAGCGGTCATTAGTATTAAATATCCTTACTGTAATTTAATGCCTGGTAAAGCCTTTGCTGACAGTTTTAACATGTCTACAGGTGTAATTTCAGCCGATTATTCAACAAAACTGTCTTGAAGTCTTAAATGTTCTCGGGGCCTTTTATATGAACTCTGATCTTCACTTATTTCCCTATTTTTTTCAAATAAATTCATTGATTTACTGACTGATTTCTCTAGCTGTGTGCTTGTGATCAACCTCTTGCATAACATCCACCATAGTTCTCGCGCAGTGCTTTGCTTATTTTATTAAAAAAAAAAACAAAAAAAAAAAAACATATCCCACTAATAGAATTTCTACAAGATCAACATGTAGGGAAAAAAAAAGTTGGTTCAGGCAACATTTGTGAATATTTTTCTTTTTTGTTTCCTCTGTCAGGAATCATGCTACCAGGACCTGCTCATTAATGGTAAAATTAAGCTTTTTGCATTTTTGGATTATGGCTCCATGCTTCTTGTTGACTACATTGGTAATTAGAAACCTTTTTATACGCAATCAGTTAGGATTAAACTAGTAAATATTAGCTTATACTGGCTGCTTTGAACTGTGGGCAGACTGTATTTTTTCCTCGCTTTGAAAGCTTGTTTACACCCCCTTTAACCATGGTCTCATAATGTTTCCCTGTGCTTTTCACTTCATTACACAAATTGTTTTTTTTTTTTTGGTTTGTTTGTTTTGTTTGTATGTGATGATTACTTAGCTTGTCAATGACATGAAGTGTGAATTTCTCATCAGTTCTGGAAGAATATTTACTGATAAAAACATCGACATCCTCAGTTATTATTTTCTTATACACATGAGACACCTGTCATAAGTATTACACAAGTAGTCTTTCATAGTGAGCTGTACATAATGATAATTTATAGACTCACAATGGACAGCTGGCTTTCAGACCAACTCTGCTTGGTAATTAGTCTCAGAAAAACACCCAAATGATTGCTCAGATTATTTTAAAAAATCCATATCATACATTATTAATGATCTGGTTGAGTAGTTTGTATTCAGAAAGTAGCATTCTCACATACTCAAGGTAAACCAAGTCTAATGAAGCTCTAAATGGTAAAAGAAGCTGAGGATTTTGTTTTTGTAATGAGGTGTGAGTGATGCATTTCAGTCAGCAACCACTCAGCAGGAAAACCTCTTGAGCCTCTGACAAAAGGCATGCAACATTTTGAAACTAATAGTCTTACATTCAAATGAAAACACAGCATGAGCAGCTTGTTTCATGGTAATGAAGAGCAAACACGATCCACAGGCTCCTGCGGCACATCATTTTTCCAAGCTACACAAAGCTACGCCCAGCTATCAAGACAATGTATTTTCAGCGCACCACGGCAACAAACTTTTAAGCAAAGCAGAAACAATAAACATGACTCGATCAAGAGATGTGCAGCGATTCAGCTTTGAGAGTTTGGCATGGTTCAGAAGCACACTGGTTTCAGCCTAATTTTTGGCAGCTTTCAGAGAATTCTTCATGCTTTCTGACCACCAGAAGACCTTTTTTGGCATGCAGGTAAAAAGCAGAAAATGCAGCAGGCAAACAGCTGGTGATAAAGGCTCTCGTGTTATTTGGCTGGGGTTGAAAAAGAAATGTCTGCAGCAAGTTAATGCAGTCATAGTGTAATGACGTTTTCATATTCATAATAGGCCTGTGCAGTGTATCCAATGCATTTCAGTGAGGACTCTAGTAGTAAATAAAATACAAAGAGCTTATTATAGCTGGAGGTGAAACTAAGACATGTGAAAGCAGTTATGGAGCATGATTCTTTATCTCAGAGGCAGATAAAGAGAAAACATTCCCACAAGAAGTCAGCTCTGAATATTTACACCCTGAAGCGCAACCATGCAGCAGGAGAAGCATGTTTCTTTTCTTCCGTGGCTCGTTATGTACCGAGTGAACTCAGATATCATATAACATGCCATTAAAATGTATTCATAATTTGTGTATGTTTCTATGTTTTCTTTTTTTTTTTTTTTTTTTACATTACAACCACAGATTTCAATCTGTCTTACAATAGATTTCATGGAGTTCCATTTTGAAATCTAGCCAGAGATTCCCAGGACTTAGCTTTAGCTTTTAACTGGGTCATACTTGCACAGGAACATGCTGTTATCTAAACCAGTGGTACATGTTTATGTTGTGTCTGTACTTCAGAAGTGCAGATTCAAATGGCTGCCACCACTATGGTGGAGAAATGATGTTGCATAAGAGGGTGGGTCCAAGGTGATGTACAGTGTGTGTTTTTCCCTAAACATAGGATTTTGTTTCCAGGCCACAGGTTCTCAATTTTGGTCTCCCCTGACCAAAACACTTTTTTCCACTTGTTTGTTGTTTCCAGGGCTGCACAGCTGGTAACACTGTTGCCTAGCAGTAAGAAGATGCTAGGTTTATATCCCAGCTTGGGGTCTTTCATGCATGGAGTTTGCATCTTCTCCCCGTGTATGCATTGGATTTTTCCAGGCACTCTAGCTTCCTCCCACAGTTCAGAAACATGACAGCAATGTCAACTGGTCTCTAAAACTGAGCAGGTGTGTGTGTCTGTCCTGTTTGCGTGTCCATGTGTTGAACTAGCAGCATGTCCAGGATATACCCCACCTCTCTCCCAATGACTGCAGCAGAAACCCATATTCTATTTTAAAGTTTCAGTACCTCTGAAGAAAACCTGTTTCACTCTGAGTAAAGTGGTTTGAATAGAAATGCTTGTCCCACTTTCAAAAAAAAAACAAAAAAACTGAAAACCCTCCATGATGGCAGACCACAGTGTGATGCACATCACACTGAATAATGAAGCACATTGAAGTTTATGGTTGTAATGTGCAAAAAGGGTTATGGATGTTGTTGCAACCCACAATATCTTGTACCTTATTCTTGAAACCAGATCCTGAGAGAAATTGAATTGATTGTGTAAACTGTGCTGTATGATTCCATTTGAAATCCTTTCTCTTATGCTCATTTACCTTTTAAAAATCACTCCCACCCACTCAAAATCTATATTTGGGTATAGAATCTGCCATCTCATGGCTAAACGCTGACGAGAGAGTGCGATGTCTACTCGTGACCCTGAGAGACAGCGCGGGCTCCAGGGCAACATGGAGTAACACACTATAGAAACTGGGCTTGTTATGAGCACAACACAACTGCATCTATGGCAACATCCGTGGGTGTGACAAGCAAAGCAGGTAGCCCGAGGCCTTCCTCTAAACTTGACACATGTACATCAGAAGTTGAAACTGTGCACAGGTCAATACAAGATACCAAGCTCTAGCTCAGTGAAAGTTTTCTTATTCTGGAGACAGTTTTTGTGCAGGTTTGGCTGCTCACTTCAAAGTTTGTTTTGAAGGGCTGAAAAAGAGAAACACAGGGTGAGAACAACATGTATAGCACAAAATTGCCAACTACTGCATACATGTGAACTTATAAAGAGAAATTTTAAAATGAGCAAGAAAAAAAAACAACCAAAAACTAATTTCTGTTTTTTCTCTACATGCCAAAATCCTTCTTCAACTTTACCAATTTATCTTTTTTTTTTTACAGGGTGGCATCAACATCAAGTCAGCAAGGCTCTGAAAAAAACAATTTTTCTCATCCAGTGATTTTGCCATTGGCAGATTTCTTTATGAGATAAACCCACATGAGAGTTTCCATCGACCTTACCTGGGCAAGACATGAAGGAAGCCAACCCCTTTTTTGTGAATTGAAGCAGATATCAGCACTCAGTCTGCACAGTCCTCGATCGAGAAAAATACAGTACCTTGCATACCTGCGGGACCAAAATCTTGCCTTGTGAGGAAGATGGCGTGGTCGTGGTACTCGGCGTGCTCAGGGTCACGACGCTGCTGAGTGTTGGCCCATCGACACACCTGCTCTAAGCTGCGGGAGGGGTTACCACGCTCAATCAGGCTTATAGACTGTAGAATAACAAAGAGAGAAAAAGGAGGTGATTAGAAATTGTATTAGTTCTTCCTTTGAATTCTCTCAGCAGGGGTTCCTCTGCTCAGCAGGTTAAATAAGACTAACTGACATCTCATTGTTAACTTGCAGAGCATTAAAGAGAGGGAACACCTTCACAGCCAGGGGAAATCTGAGTTTATTTACCGCTAAATACTTTTAAAGAAGAAAACTTTATTCAAAAGACTCTCGAAGACTTAAAGATGCCGACTATATTCAATTATATAGGCAGAAATATAATGTAATAATCTATACCAAAGAGTAATTATTTGGAGATGAAATTAAGACATTATTTTCAATTGGTTCACGTATTTTCACGGATTGAAAATATGTGATAATACTTGAAAATTGTTATTAAGAGTCTCTGCATCCGATCAGACTGAGCTTTTTTTAAACAAAAATGAGCAAAGATTTTAATTTCCAGATGAAAAAAGCTGGCAGAGATGTAGCCCAAAGGGATATGGCAAGGTGCCTCTACAAAGTGTTGACTAAGATTGGGTAAATAAAAATAGATGACAAACTTTCAAGGTATGTTTCTAGTAAAAATGATTAAAAACCATGTATCATTTTCTTCCACTGTACTTTTGCCAAGCACTTTTGCGGACAAATGGACAGATGGATGGATTTCTGAGTTAGAAACAACCTGGAATCTTTATGAGAAAATCATATGTATGAGCTTTTTATTAGACTTCTAACATGCAGGTAAATAATGTCCAGGTGAAAACGGTCTGAGCTGAAAGGTGAGCAAGACGCCAGGCTTTCTCCTTCTCATCTATGTAATAAAATCTGCTCAGCTTGGATCAGAAACAGAGCATGTGAGGTTAGGAAGTGAAAAGCTAAAAGCGGCAGTCAACATCAGCTAATTATGAGGGAAAAAAAAGGTTTTTGATTACAGATGGAAACGCTTACGTAGGAAATGACTCATTTGTATCTGTCATGTGGACACACAAAATTCAATAAACTAGACAATGGACCAATATCTTTTAATCTTGCATCAGCAAACAAGATTCCAGCATGAATATATTGGAATTTGTATGAAGACAACTAGTACTAGTTATGTCATACATATTCCTCAATAAACTGAGCCAGTACCCATGTAGGGAACACAGCAAACATGTTAAAGAAAGATATTTTGGTCAGACGCGGCCAAAACTGAACGTGTCCAGCTACTTGCAGCATGCTATGCCTGGAGACAATGAGCACTAGTGTTTGCAAGTTCAAAAAGCAATGATAAAGCAAAGCAGTAGGGTAGGTGATCAACATAAGTAATTCTTTCTCATTTCTATTCTTTCCGTGGCAGTTCTACTTTAAAACATGTTGAAAAACACAATCATGATTGTGACAAAAATGTTAAAACAGAATGCAATTATCTGAAAATAAGTGTGGGGTGTATCAGCTAAAATAACCAGGCAGCATGCAGGCAAGCAGCAGGAACATTGCAGCAGAGATATAGAAAGAAAAACAGGAAGTTTTTCCATCTTAAATAGACCTCGCAGATTGGAGGTGTGTATTTAATGTGTTTTCTTTAGAACGTGCATTAAATCACATTTCTGTTGACTTCCTGGACATAAATAAATGACTGCAAATACATTTTTAGTCTTGAGACAGCAAGATTTAGTTTTTCGTTTGCTGACATAAAATGAAAAATAAAGCTAATTTAAATTACTTTAAGTCATAATTGCATACAAAAAAGAAACAACAGACCTTGTTATACTGTACACAAAACAAGTATCAAGACTTCGATGTAAAAGGGGATTTTCAAAGTTTGACCCGTCAGAAAGCAGGCAAAAGGAGACTTTCACTAATCTATAGAAAATAATTTGATCTGAGAATACCATACCTTACTTTAAAACTAATAAGTTTAAATTCTTATGTATCTCTTTACTAGTTCTATGACACTACTTTTACTCCATAGAGCTACTCTCTAAGTCAGTGGTTCTTAACCTGGGTTCTATCGAACCCTAGGGGTTCGATGAGTCGGTTTCAGGGGTTCGGCAGTTCGGCGAAGCCTCTGCCGCGGAGGTAAAGACACTTGTGTAAAGTCGTGATGACACGTCATGCTTGGCCATCTCTTGCTTCAGAGGATCACGTCACATTGCTTGGCCAATCAGTGCTGCGGGGAATTTAGTGCGCGCAGTAGTCAACGGCTGTCGTAGTTGTACGTCGTGTGGTTTCTTTCTTAATAATTGAATCCATACTAAGCATGTCGAGCAAAAAAGAAAATGGTTGGACGAATATGTATTATGGATTCACGTGTGTCACGGAACGGGATGGGAGTCAGCGTCCTATCTGCATGATATGCAATGCCAAGTTGAGCAACTCTAGTCTTGCACCGGCAAAACTAAGGGAACATTTCTTCAAACTGCATGGAGATGGGGAAAAGTAAAACAGTATTTTGTGGATTCAAAACGACAAAAAACAAATTAAATTTAAAATAAAACAAAATTAAGTCATACATTTTTTTTAATTCTTCAAAAAAATCCACATTTATTTTTAATTAGTAAAATAGTAAAAAATATTTTTGGGGGCTGAAATTCTTTTATGGGGCCGAAATATTTTTTGGGGGCCAGAATAAAGTAATACCGTAATTTGTTGTGAGTTCAGGCATTGTGTTGGTTTTGTTCTTTGAGCAAGGTGATACTCATGCACTGCTCATTTTGTGCACCAGTAAAAAAAGAATATACCTATGTCTTGAATTTGGAAAAAAAATATCTTTTATTTATTACTAAAGAAGGGTTCAGTGAATGCGCATATGAAACTGGTGGGTTCGGTACCTCAAAAAAGGTTCAGAACCATTGCTCTAAGTCAAAGGTAGTTTAAGACAATACTTAGAAATTTCAAGCATTATTGTACTGTACATCTCTATACTAAATTGTTAACAGTGTATGACATAACTCACCTGTCTGTACCCCACCATTATCATGCGGACAAGCACAATGTTGATATTGGTTCCTAAAGACTCATCATGGTAGATCTCGTCAACCTGAAAGGAAAGAAAGAGGCTCTGTCACTGCTCAACAAATAGTGAATATTTCAAGTTTTAAGAGGTTGATATAACTGCATGCTACGCTACAATCTCATTCAAATTCTAAGCCAAATGTCCCCTAGAATGTAATTCATATTCATAAAAAATATTTCTACATGTCAGCCCTCATTTGGAGCCCCATAAAACCAATTGGTTTGACGAAATGTACTTTGAAGAAGCGGCAGTTGAAGTAAACAGAGCGCCTGCTGTGACAACTTCTTATTTAAAAATTCTGCTAGTCATAAAAAAAAAAGAAAACTTCAATAATTCTGACTGGGTGAGTTATAAGCCTCACACGTATGATAGTCGAGAGATTTTTGTATTGAGGTTTTGTATTGAGGTATATATATATATATATATACTATTTTTTTATTTCTGTCTTCTAGAATTTTAAAATGTGAAATAATCACAGATCAGCTGCACCTGGAGTAGGAATGCTATGCAGCTAATTCTATTAATTTCTCTCTCTCAGGTATTTTTCCTTTTATTTTCTTGATCCTATTAGTCCTGCTTCAGTGTCCCTTGAGTTAATTATTCTCCTTCCCTCAGTCTGCCTGGTTTGCCTTCCCCCTGTTACTAATAAACCACCTGTTTCTTGTTCACTGATCAAACTCCCCAGCACTTAAGCCTCTCAGTTTCTGTCATTCCCTGCCCAATTTATCTGCTTAATTTTCTGTCAATCTGTTCCATTTTTATGCTTGGTTTCCAGTCTCTTTCGTTTCCATGCAGATCAAGTAAGGAGTGCATTAATCAGGGAAAGAGTCAAGACATCCAAGGTAACACTGGAGGAGCTGCAACGCTTATGGGAAGATGCCTCAAAAGACTTGCAGCAAAATACAGTTTTAAAAAGGGGAGATGAAACAGGTATTTAAAGTGAAAAAAATATCAGTTTTTTTAACTAAATGAATCCCTTTCCTTTACCTAGACTACACCTTTTTCCTGAGGAGTAGTCTATTACATAACATCTCAATTAAATACACTTAGCTTTTTGTTCTGAGTAAAATTCTAAATGCTTTACAGGTCTGAATACTTTTGAAACTAAAGTAACATATAGCTAAAATCATGACCTAACCATTTCTGAGTGAAAAGCAATAATATGGCAAACTTATGAAAACATTGCACAGCAAAAATTAGTTCTTTGTCATCAACAGTTATTTTCTTTTCACAAGTATCTGTGGCCCAATCTAGAGTTTTGAAAGTGAAAGCTTTAACGGTGAACAACTGTTAAACCAGATTTATGTTGAAACATATAATGTGATATCATTTTAAAAAGAAATGGATGCAAAGTTAAAGATGAATAAAAATGTTTTGTATCAGTGGGCAAAGTTGCAGTCTTCTATTTTGCATTGAACTCACACACATCCTGCTTTCTCTTTACTGACATATTTGAAAAATAGATTATAAGACGCTCATCCTACAAGTAAGTGTACGCACACATTAGAGAAGATTTCTTATCTTTTGACACAAAATTTATGAACAATGCTCTAGTATTCTCAAGTCAACAGATTCTCTTTCACCATTTTGACATTTTGAAGCATTGCATCCATTTAGCATGGGTTAATGTATTTATGTTGGTCTAAGTCAGTCATGCTGTTTAGAAATAATTCATATTTTCCTTTCATTTTGTTGCAGAATAAAGTGATTTGTTGAAAGCTGTTTAATTATTCAATGAGTTGCAGAGCAAAAACATTATTTCACCATGCTTAGATCCCCATGCTGTTACTAGGCTCAGTTTTTCAATATTGCAGAGCCCTTTGCTGGAAAAGGTTGTGTGGTTAATTAGGGTCATTGGGCTCTGAGGTGCAGTCTAACGATTTCATTAACGCTAAAGCAAATCGGCTGTCGTAAAAACAGCCTGCTTATGTAAAAGCAGGCTGTTTTACCGCAGATTTCTTTGGCAAGCATAATGTGCTTTATTCTAATGTGATTAACTCATTTTATTGTTTTAAAAGGAACAAAATTAGAAATTGGATTGATGTAGAAGTTGAACTTGCATTTGACCTGCACCTGCCCTCTCAATCTGCAGCTAACCTCCCACATCACACAAGTTCCCAAACACAACAGAAAACCATATCAGACTTAATAAAAACAAATTAGGTATCATCATGAAAGCATCTTTATAAGATGAAGAACATCTCCATCTCATGGGGATGTTCTTTATCTTAAGTTCAACGTGGGGTGGGAAGGACCGGATGTTCTTTGGCTTATGTTGAAAATGTTCAATCTTCACGAGATGAACATCATCTTGTGAAGATGTTCTTCATCTTATAAGTTCAACACCTTATGTTGAGCAGAAGATTTTGTTGTGTTGAACATCTCATATAATTATGAGACACAACATAAGAGTTGATGTTAAATTGTTCACAAAATCAGGCTACATTTGTTTTGTTGTGTTACAAGAGGTATTTTTATAATTCACTTCCTAAAAAAATATAAAGTATAATTAACTCAGAAGTAATAATGTCATATTTATATAATTATAATAATAAACCTTTACTGTGTAAAAGAAAACTGTTCCAACACTTAGTTTGTGGCAAAAAGAAAAAAGTGTGTAATACTGTTGGTCGTCTTTTTGTATTGTGTAACAAAAATACATTAAAAAATTAATTAAATTGAGTTGAATTGATAAATATCAGATTGTTTCATCATGCAAAACAAATTTTGGATTTAAAATTTAATTAATTTGCTTTATTTTGAGGCTTTTGTTAGGGTGGGCGATTTTTGACCCGTAGGACGGGATGTTAGGATCACACAAGGGTTAAGTAAATATCCCACTTATAGAAGCAAACTTCAGTTAACAAATCAGGAACCTCTGAGTTGCACAGATTTTCTACTCAAAATCCCGAGAAATACCTACACTGACTTATATCCATATGTTTATATTGGATCTTGGCACAGAAGCCGGTAAAAAACGAAGAAAGCTTTAAAAAAATAGCAACAAAAAAGTTGTCACGGAATTTGTAAGCATTTGTGGAGTTTTTATTTCAACTGCGAGATTCGGGTGGTTGCATTCTTAACTTTCCAGCGAGTCCAGTTGAGGGACGGGCCAGGTCCTTGCACACTGGGATAATTACAAATCCAGGAGGAGCACTCACAAACACACCTACACACACAAGAAGGACTGAAATGAAGCTGTTGTGGGGGAAAATGAGCCTAGCAGCTGTGCTCTACAGGCGCTAGGTGTCTCTGGCTTGTGTATGGTTTTGCACTGACATGGACAAAACGTGGTCTGCAGTGGTCAAACAACACAACCATTGTGCAACAGAGACCTCACTAGTCACCTTGGCATTGTGCAGACAGGATGTTCAGTAATCAATCCCTCGGGGAGAGTTTCTCCAGGTGGTACTACACATTCTGCAGCCCTGGAGCAGGGATTCGGAGGGATTTGAGCGGGCAGAGCTCTTTCAGACACAGCAAACCCGTGGCTTACAAGCAGAGCTGAAGGGTTCTGACCTTCAATTGTTTAAACTGCACCACTTTTTGAGTAAAAATAAATAAATAAAAGTCCAATATAATGGGAGATATATTCAGACAACTTTTAATTACCTGATTTTATCTACTGTGACTCAAGTCAATTTTAAACAAGACTACTTCAAATGTACTCCTCCAGAAAGCCTTTTCCAATGCTATTAAGTCATCAGAGTGCATTAGACACCAAGGTCTGACAGATACCGAGTGTGTGTGAGACATAGCTGCTACTCAGAACAATCAAACTCAGTAAAAGTCAAGACATTTTGCTCTGTTAAAGACATTTGGCACCAGATTTTGAGTATAAATTCCTAATTAAATAAACACATCATTCTATGTAAGAAGAGCTTTGGCAGTTCAAACAAACGTCTGGCACCGCTTTCCATGGCTGCTCCGTACTGCTCCCACTCAACTTTCTAAGTGCTCTAATGCAGCTAATCAGACTACCATGCATGGTCCAAATGGTAACTGTTACAGAGTGAAACCAGCTCCCTGTGAAAATCTGACTTGGGGGAGATTTAGGCTCAGTAAGAAGATTATGGTGGTAGGGGCTGGTGGAACCTGTAATGAACGAGCTGAGAGTTTCTCAGAGAGTTTCTCGTTTTGGCCCCGTCTCTCATCCGTAATCTGTCAGCTGCGAATGAAAATGTGGCAGAGCTTGATGACAATATAAACACATTCAGCAATATTTTATAGCAGAGACACATGGTTTTAGAGACAAAATAATTAAGAAACAGCAGACTTTTATATCTAGAATTATTTCTGACAACCAGGTCACTCTTTGGTCGAATACACGAGTAATAGTAATGACAAAATTAATTCTAATCTTTTTGCTGCCCTGTCACTGATGAAGAAAAAGAATGCTAACATGATCCTACCATGAATGACAGGTAGAGCTGGACGCCATCAGCCTAGCCTGGTATGAGAAGCTAGGAGATCAGATGACTTGTGCCACTGAAGTGGTGTGCGCATATAGTAAAGAGATGAGATCCCAGTACCCAGCCTTGGGGATCTATGTGCTGAGGTTGTGTGCTGCAGATGTGTCGTACGTGCCAAACTCTTTTTATCGTCAGATGGTGCATTGAAGAATTTTCTGAGCTGTTCAAAGCTTTGGATATTGTTTTATAACCTAACTCTGCTTTAAATGTGTCTGTTTCTGGGTCTTCATGATTCTGTTTGTTTACCAACATTCTCTGAGAAAATCATACTTTCACTTCTATATGGAATATAAAGAGTTTAAGTAACACAGAAGTAGACTATAATTGCCAATTAGGTGATTTTTTAGGCAAGTGCTTGGACAACACTTTATTTCAGGGTTGTAATAACACAGAGAGGTGAGTATTAATGCAGAACTTACAATGTTCATTAGGGTGAGAACATAATTCTGCACGTGCTCCTTGCCATGGAAACGGATCACTGAGTCATCCACAGCCAGCAGAACCTCAATGTTGTAGTCGTCTTTTTTCACGTGCCTCCTCTTGCGCTCAGACTCAGAGAGTTTATGCTCAACCAAATCCAGAGCTGCAGGAAGGTCTGCGATGCCAACATCTGCCACTGCAGAGACATGAGGAGGATACAACATAACCGATAAGAAGACCTTGAAAATCTTCCTTGTCTATATGCTCTTATTTCAGGCCCTTTGAAGCGACAAGTTGTGTAGAATCTTATGTGTGGATGGATTAAATATATTTGCCTCTAATCCATCCACACAAGCTGTCCTGTGTGGAAAACTCCCAGGTGAGTAACACCATGTAACAGCAAAATGTATATGCTAAAAATCACATTGTACATCAAAGCAAACAAAAATATTTTGTTTGGAGATTACCTGAAACCAAATAACTTACTGGAAATTGTAATTATTGTATTCAATGAAAAAAATAAATGTTGCTCATGCTTATATCAGAGCCAGTCAGCTGTACGATTGGATGGTAAAACAATCATGGCTGAAGCTGCAGAAAATAGGTTGTAAAAATAGTGACTTTTCCAGCAGATGCTGAATCAATTGTTAAAGGAGAAGAAATTGATGGACAGTCAATGAAAGTTCACTCCCTTTTCTTGGCTCCATTGTGCTCCCAAGTCTCCCATTGAGCCATTAGAGCACAGCATTCCTCATCCTACCAGCTGGTTTTGTGAACAGTGCTTCTACTGCTGTACCTAATAGATGCCCAGAGAGTAACCTTAAAGCTGGAGAGTTGGAGTAACCTTTAAAATGTCCAAGATGGGATTTAATTTGCAAGCTACAGCACCTTTACCTTTAATCATGTATGATATTCTGGAATGTGTGATTTCTGTAAGTTTCGTGCTGAGAAAGCAGAGCCCAATTGGATTTTCAGATGGAAATAATATGTTGGTTCACCACACATTATCTCTCTAACAATAAGTATAGCAGAAATCGGCTGATTTTCACCTTAACCGGCTCTATCTAGTGACAGGTCAGTCAGAAACTAAATAAAGTAGATTTCTTTTTCAGTGAATGTATCTTACCCACGCACATACCCCTCTGTGTTTGTTGTGACAGAGGGAAGAAGGCTCAAAGTTAGCCATGAGACATACAGATGTAAGAAGCTATTTAAAAGGATGTTATTTTATATGACAGCCCAAAGCATCCGGTTCATTCAGAAATTCTAAAATCGTATTATTTTCTCATCTGTGAAAGCACCATACCCAAACACTGTCACACCTACAGTCTGCAGAGTGGGGGTCATCATTTCAGGAAATTTTGATGTTTTTTTTTTCCTATCAAGTCAGAGGAAGCACAAAAGGTTTGAGAAGCTAACTAAGGGAAGCTAACAGTATTTTCTACCGAGGCCTATCAGTCATCTATTCAGCTTGTTTTAAGGTCCCTGTGGCTCCAAACATTGCAGTCTGCCTCAGGATGTCTAATTTGGGGCACATTTGTCAAAACAGCAAAGAACTCAACTTAACCAGTAATAAGGGAGTCCCAACATATTACAGCATAATTGCTCTGTTTTGTTCTTTTGAGCTTTCCGCTTCTTTCCATTGTAAAACATGCCACCTTGCCAGATTTTTGAAAATCTTAAGGCTTACGCTGCATTGGATTTTTTTTGGAAGACAGTGCTTGGAGGGCGAGATAAATACAACCATGACTTTAGTGCGTACTGGTTGCTGTTGCTTTGGTATTGGATTTAAAATGTGTTCTTACATATAAGAATGTTTTTGCAAAAGATGTCTTCAGTATAAAGCTCAGTGTTCGCTTCTCTCTGACCCCTGTGTTGATGTCTGGCTCAGCATGACCGTCTGGTTTGCCTGTTTTGGAACGTCTGGGGTATATTTTTGGCCGAACACTTATAATTTCCCAGATGAAAGTAGTAAATTTGCAAGTAAAGACTACCACAAACTGAGATCAAAGTGGAACATGGACAAATGGAAAAGTTTATTCATACCATAAAGGTGCAACATCTCTCCTTTCTGTAAGATCAAATCAACTCCACCTACCACAATATGCAAAAGTATTCACAGCCCTCCATCTTTACCAAATTTTGTTTTGTTATATTCACAAACTTGAACGAATTAAATGTGTCCAGGGATTCAGTGACAGCCTAATCTGGACACAATGGAAAAGTGATCATTAAGAATCCATTGTTGAAAGAAAACTGCAGTACTGTTTGCAGTTTGCCAGAAGCCATAAAGGGCCACAAATAACAAGTAGAAGAAGGTGTTCTAGCCAGATGAGACCAAAATGTATCAGATGCGCATCATGCTGAACACACCATCCCAATGGTGAAACATTATAGTGGTAGCATCAGGCTGAAGGCTTTTCTCCAGCACTAACAGTGAAGCTGGTGAGCGTTGAGCTTCACCTTCCAGCAAGAGAGCAACAAACACCCAGAACTACAAATTGAATGGCAAGGAATATTTGAGTGTTAGACTGGCCCAGTCAAAGTCCGAAACTAAATACAGTTTAGAATCTGTGCCGATAAATGTTTTTCAGATCTGTGAACTTGAGATATTTAGGAAAGAAGCATAGGCTCAGATTTCTATAATTTGATGTGCAACCCTGATAGAGGCAAACTCCAGGAGAATCTGGACAAAAATGCAGACAACACTTTTCAAACTTCTATTTGTAAAAGAAAATATATATATATTTCCATTTCTTCAGAAAGTCAAAAGTACACTATGACTAGTATGACTTTAAATACTTTTGGCATTCTCATATGGCCTTGTGAACTTCTGAAAGATTAATATTCAATATTTACATTGATCAGAGGAACACCTGTGTATGCAGTGTTAGTATGGGTTCAGTACAAAAATGATGGACAATACTGGTGAGAGAATATCATTATCTACAGTGATGGCGGGGGCTGAAAGCCCACTCAGTGTGGAACAAGCCATTACGCCACAAGCAACACAAAAAGCCTAATGATATTTTGCAAATGGACTCAAAGGCAAAGACGTTCATTTTTGGCTATTATGACATTGCTCCATTTTGGAGGTAAAATGGGAGAAGCTTGTAAGCTGGAGGACACCATCACAACTGTGAAGTAAAAGGGTGGCAGTATCATGTTGTTTGAGTGTTTTGCTGCAGGAGAGATTGAAGCACGCTACCAAATAGATTGTATATAAGAAAATATCGAAGCAATGTCTGAGAAGACATCTAGAAAAGTCAAAGCTTGGGCACAAATGGGTCTTTCAAATGGACGATGCCACCAAACTAGCTACAAAGTGGCTTCAGGACAAGAAAGCCAACGTTTTGGAGGGCACATCACAAAGGCCTGGTCTCAAGCCTAGAGAAAAATTATCAACAGTTCTTAAATGTGAACCCAAGCAAGATTCAATAAATGTGACTGTCAGAAGCAATGGGCCAAAAATGAAGCAAACTATTTTGTGAAGCTGGTCGGTAGAAGGATTCAGGATTTAACACAAGTCATACTGTTTGAAAGACAGTTCTATCAAATACTTGAAAAATGGATGTAAACTTCAGAATTTGAAAAAAGTTCAAAATGATCCTTTTCACTATTTTGATATTTAGCAAATATAAATAATTCAATTAATACAGTCTGAATAAAAAAAATACGTTTTTATTCTGATTTGATGTGGAGCAGTGAGAAAAGGTTATGTCTTTTTATCCATTTTAAATAAATACCTGATGTGTTCTGCGCGTCCTTCTTGTAGGACCTATAAGTGACCATGCAGCAGAGCTGTTCTGTTCGTTTTGGAGCCACAGAACACATAAACCCACACAGTGCTTTTTGTTTCCACTGATGTAAGACTCCTTCCCTCCTCCTACCTTCATTGTGGAAGTCCTCTTTCCGCTGGCCCGTCTCCCGCTTGATGGCCGATCTGCGGTAGACCACGTGCACTCGCCCCTTTACTTCCACATCCTGTTGGCCTTTCTCAAGTGGTTCAATGAAAAACTCGCCATTATCAGTGCGGATCAGGCCTGCCTGGAAAAACAGAACTTTGTATCAGAGCACCACTCTTCCTTTAAATCAAGTTAATCCAACTGGATCCTGTAATAACAGTAGAGCCGGTTAATTGGAAGATTCAGTGTAATAAGGAATGGTGAAGGTGGACACAACTTGGCAGCTTTGAAGATTATTTCTAAACAGTTATTAGTGAATAACCTGAATATTTTACAGCTCAAAAAGGTTTGTGACACTTTACTAATTCAATTAATTTGTTTACCTCTATAATAAACTATTAATCAATTATATAAAAACCTTTAATTATTAGTATCTTTGATTTTTGCCTTTTATTTTAATGAGTTCCCACTATTAAATGCAGTTTAAGTTTCAAACCCTAATCCTACCCCTAACCCTAATCCTAATAAAAAGCTTTCTTCCTTTATACAGACGACACCTCTTCAGTTTAATCTGAAATTTCAAACACTTCACAAATAAGTTTTATTAGCTTCTAGACATTTTAACATTAATAGACCTACAGAAATATAATTTTTGGTATGAAAAATGAATCATGTTTGCTGAGGAAGATGTCTCTCTTGCTTGTTGCCGAGTGTCTACAAAAAAGGAAGCAAGGAAAGAAGGAAGGAACCTGCCATTCTCTAATTCAAGTCAACTACAAACCTGCTATTTTCTCTTGATTGCATAAATATACAAAAACGCCCACATAATAGAGAGTGAGACATTTTTATAAACATTGCAACAGATTGTGCATTTTATTTGCATAGAAAATCTGTCTCTGGTCCATTTGGACACACCTTGTGCTCATTTTGTTATATGGGTAGTTTTATGGGGGTACAGTACTTTATCATTGGTTTATTTTTGGAACAGAACTGCAGTAGAACAGGATGAACTTGCAAATATCCCAAGTTCACTTTTTTTGCTTGTTTATTCAGAACTTTTTCAAGTTCTACAGATTAGATTTATATGTACATTGCCTAATAATAGCTTATATTTGGAATGTTTTCTCATTTTGCCCAGTTACAACCACAAACGTTATTGTATCGGGGTTCTCTTGTGAAAAATTTAAAAAATGTAGAAATTTATATATACCCCTAAATAACTTTAGGCTTAACCAATAAACCTGAAAAAATACTTTTGTGGTTAATGAACTAGATTCATTTAACTAAATCCATCTCCATGCGAAAGCCTCCAAGCTTTCATAGTGAACACTGGTAAACAAACAGCACCAGGTGAAAAGAAATGTTGTAGTGAAATTTAAAACAGGATTAAATTACAATAGAATATGACAAGCTTTATCGCTCAGAACTCTGGTCAGTTCATCGTCTAAAAACAGAATGATTGCGACTAATAAAATCAAGTCAGGACATGTCTGTCCATCTAAACTGATAGGTCAGATAAAGAAAACATGAAACGGAGAGGCAGCAATAATAACCATGTTGACCACAGGACCATAAGAAGACCTCCTGAAGAACTCTCCAGTGCTGCACGTCTTTAAGAAACCAACATGTAACTTTTTGGCTTTAATTCAAAATGTTATGTGTTCTGGAAAGCTAACCCCTGGTAAAACATGATATTGGCAGGTTTCCTTAAGTAGCTGGTCAGATCTGATGAAAGAATCGCTAAAGATAAATACAGGCAAATCGTTAAAGAAACTGATTAGACAGAGCTTTTAGACTTGAGGTTGGGATGGAGGCTTACCTTCAGTGGGACAAAGATGTGAACCAGAGCTACAATGGAACGATTTAAATCAAAGAATACTCAGACGTTATGATAGCCCTGTCAAGTCTATGTTTAAGTGCAATTGAGAAGGCAACACTGGGAAATTGCTATGCACAGACATGCTCTGTCCAATCTGACTGAGCTTGAACTATTTTGCAAAGAAGAATAAACAAGAAGTGCAGACTCTAAATCTCCAAAGTTGGTAGATACACCTCTAAACAGCTGCAACTAATTGTGGCAAAATACAAATATGTGCAGGAAGAAGTGAAATTACTTACAGGGTATGAATAAGTGTTATTAAATTATAAAAGCCTCCCTTTATTGCAGTGAGCATCCTGTCTGCCTTTCCTGAGAGTTTAGGAAAGTTTTTTTGTCACCTTCCCAGACAACACTGATCTGAGTTATGACGATGCAAAATAACAATATGCACATATTTGGTGTAGCTACAGATCAGAAGCAACAGTGTACTGACATTTCTCCATCAACATATTCACTGCTAGTCACCTCCTGGTCATGTGATGCATTGTTTATGTAATGATATTGATAACAGCTGCTTTATCTGTACACAGGATGTGTTTTGAGGACAGTATTGAGTCACATTTTGGAAGCAAGTTTGACAGACCACATAGTTACTGCTTTACAACAGATATCAGGGCTCAACGTGGGTTCATTGGCATCACATAATGTAACATAAAGTTGTGCTTTGACTTAAGGTTTAGGTTAATTCTGAAAACTCCTTCCAAACAAAAAAATGAAGTATATAAGAGACTGTAATATCACACATTACATTACAAACTACATCATTACAAACTAGGATGACTGTCACAACAAGGGTTGGGGAATAAAATAATCAAAAATCTCAATAACAATGAGAAAGGTAGGTTTTAAAATTCAATAAAACAGATTATGCAGACAGTGTGGGGGTCAGTATTCTTTTATTTTTTTGCACAAGAAGTGCACATTTGATTTGAATTATTTTCTGGTTGAAATATATTTGCACTTTTAAGTATTATTGTATATAGACTTCGTACATCAAAATATTGCTATTTGAGAAAGCCCCATTATTAATTAACAAAATTGTTTAAAACCCTAAATTTGGTGTTTAGTTTTTGACAACTTGCATTGTAATAAATTTGGTCTTTAATCTTAGAAATAAGAGACTTTTCATTTGAAACCTTGCTATGGTCATTATCATCATAATCACTTCAATTTAGTCACAACACTGACCTACTTTTTGACAAACTCAGCCAATAAATATTTGAAAGCAGGGTCACTTTAGACTGTGTAAAGAAAATTAGATCTAAACGCGACAGCAAAATGAAGGAATGCTAAAGGACACTAGCACACAAACAACGTACAAAATCTGCACTTAATGAAAAAATGTGGAGAACTTCATGTTCCAGAAAATGCACTCTATCTTTTTAAGTGTTTACTGATTTTCAATGTGTTTATAATTCCCTCACTTATTATTGCTATTGCCATAACACCAAGTTGATTCATTACAAAAACAGCATCTTTAACCAGACATAGGTTTTTCATTAAACCAAAGTTGTTGTAATGGAAATAACCTCTTTTCCCAGTATCACTGTCTGTGGTTTGTGCTTGCAATGAACGCAAAGCAAAAAGTCAATTATCTTGATTTGCTAAGTATTTGTTTATTTACAGCTGATGACACTGTCATGGCAACACTAACCAGCATTACAGCATATCACATGTTTTCCAGCCCTTGTTTGCTTTCATTTTTAAGCTTTTGTCTATTTTCCTTTGTTTGCAATGAAAAACATCCCACTAAGAGCGCACAAAAGTAACTTTATACTTTTGGGTAAAAGTGCATTTCTTCAATGTGCCATCTTGGATAAATTACTCCTAATAAGCCCAGACTACTATACACTGTCTTCAGCTGAAGAGTTTTTCCAAGACTTTGTTGAGAAAGAAGGAAAACCTCTTCAACCTATCATTATCTTCGTGACACAGAGACACCAACAAAACCTTTGGCAAGTGTGTGTGTATTTATAGCTGCTGAATGAAATCTAAATATGGAACAGAAATAAAAGATCTGAGTTTGGTAACTCTCTGCTCTATAGCAGTGATATATTTATTAACCTTCAGGGTGACATTCCACAGTTGGGTTAAAGAAGAGTGAGAGACAAAAGTCTGCAATAAGAACAAATTTGATCATGTGCCACTATTGTTGCATAGCTTGAGCTGGGTCATTTTTAATCTTCCAGACAAGCAGTATGGCATCATTTTTAAGCTGAGAAAAAGTGCCATGTTTTTTTTTTATGTTTTCTACAAATAAAAATTCTGAACTTGTGGAGTGAATTTTAATTCAACCCACGCAAATTAATACCAAGCAATTACAGCTGGTGCAAAATGTTTTCCTCTAGTCTCAGTTGACCAGAGCACCTCCTGCATGACTGGTTGCAAACAACAAAAATGAATTCTTATATCGTCTTTCAACAATGACTTCCCACCCTCTCGTACATTACCAAACTTGTGAAGCACATGACAAATACAAGTTTTCCCACCTGAAATGTCTGCAGCTCATCCACAGTAGCAGAGCTCCTAATGGCTGTCAGGCTTTCAGCTTTAGTATACAGTTATATCCTGATAGACTAGAGGATGTCCCAGAAAATTTTTATTTTTGGTACAATTAGATTACACTCGACTACTGAAGGAGGTTGGCTGACCTGCATTGTGCTTAGTGGTATCAAAGAAAAGAGGGTGAATTTTATTACTATAATTGTTAAATTAATACCCTGAGACAAAACCCTGTGACTTTCTAACGGGTTGCATTGACATTCAAGTGTTCCCTCATGTTTCATAATTGCCTGAGTACCTGTGACAGACAACAGCTTACGTTTTGCTCTTTTTTTTCCACTGTCAACTTCACAGTTTTCCAGATTTATACAAGCATGAATTATAAAGCAAGTTGTTTTTCTACTGAAGTCAAGTGACATAGAAGCCATAATGTTACTCCACAGGCAGCGCTACAATCTCAGCATACAGTTTGAGAGGGAGTCATCCGGCTGTGCCACACCACACGAAAAAAACAACCATAAATCTGAACCTTTAGCTCACTGGTGCACTAAATTCCTCACCTCTGCAGGGACAACTTTGAAGTTCCACATGCACTGTACGTTATTTTAGGGTGAGACAGTATTCTTTTCAAATCCCTACCGGAAGGTTAAGTGATGAAATCATTAAGGCAAAGATTTTTTGTTTTATTAGTATGCATCTCTGTCACTCAGTAGTTGCCAAAGTTAAGAGCTTGGGTGCTTCTTCACAAAAAGAAACAATATGAAATCCTACACTACTCTGAACAGTAATAGGCGTCAAACACTGCAACAATTCTTTCCTCAACAGGAAATCATGCCGTGATTCATATGTCAAGATAAAGATGACTGTTTTATAAAAAAAACTAAATCAAATCTTTCCTATTTATTGTTTCTTCTTGTCATTTCCAGCTCTGAATGTCCACCATTAATCACGGATAGCTGACAAACAAAGGCATAGCTACACTGCAGTGTTGCCATCACACTTGGTGGTCCAGTTACATCATTGCCTGAGATAATCTGATGGAGTCATCCTTTATGGTGCATGTCAGACAAACAAAAATCCGAAAGCTGAATAAGCACCACAGGCTACGGATGCAGGGGAATTAAAAGCCAGCTTTGGTTCCGGAGGCTCAACCTGTAATTTGTGGTACATTATTTGGAAACATGCATTTAGGTTCCAGGCACGCTCTCTTACTGATTCACTAAAAAAAACTGGAAGACTTAGAAAGGTACTGCGATGTTGCATCATGAAGTCAATGTTGTACTCTTTCTGTGAAATTTACCCCTTGAACTTTTGTAATAACATCTACTATCTCTGGTAGGATGAAGCGGGTCCATAGCAATATGAAAGGACTGGACATCTCTGTTATTCCTGTTAAATACAGGTTTTATGAGAGAAAAAAAACAACAGAATTATCAACAGAGTAGGACCCTGGTTCACCTATGCAGCAGTCATATAATGGGAAATAACTAAACAGGACAGACTTTAGAGGAAGGAGCTTAGTTCCTCATTCCGTTTTATCCTTTACATCTCACAGTGCTCACATATATGACTGATCAAGAAGAGAATCATGAATACAAAAACAGAGGTTAGAATCACAACACTAATCTGCATGAATTAATCACACCAATTTAACATCAAGTGGATAGCTCAATCAACCAGAAAGCTGCACAATCAGTTTGCAAACAAGAAATAAGTATTTTAAAAACACACTTCTCATACTAATCGTAACAGCATGTGACATAGGAACTTCTTTGACTAAATTTGACCAGTTTGTATGTTTGCACAGAAACCATGTTCTACCAAAACAACAACTAGGTTACTGAACTACAATCAGTTAATCAAGTAATGTTTTTTGCTGTTTTGATTTAATCTCCAAAGAATCACAAAACTATGTAATCTATATTTAAAAAAAGCAGATTTTTTATTTCCTATAACCCAATTAGAATAATTTCCTTGATTTTGGTTAGTTTTCATAAGGCAAGGTTGTGTGGATATGGGATGAGGCGTAAGTTATCCTGTCGTCATGTTTTCTGCCTTTCGCTGAGTGTCTAAGCACCACATTTATCTTTTAGGGTTGCACGAATAGGAAAGAACAACAGCACACAGACTGCTTGCTCTCAAAGTAAACTGCATGTTTTTAGCTTCTTTATACCTGTCAAGAGTATTAAAGTAAAGTAACAACTGTTAATCATTTAGTATGTCATATTATGATTCTTTGTTGCTAGCTGAAGTACAACAGACGAAGTGGCTTACTCAGTGTGTTATTTATGCAAGGACCTCCACTGACAGCATTTATAACTCTTATTTTTTGGAGATCTTAACAAGTCTCTAATTCCTAATGTCATCATCACAAAGTGTCAGTCTGAGCTGTTGTTTAAATGTGTGTGATTGTGGTTTCAATTTTTTGTTTGCAGTTCTCATTGCCTGGAAGATTATGGATTCTGATGTTAAATTAATGACCTCAGTCTCAATGCCTGACATTAACAAATAAGGTAATTCTTGGATAAGATAAAAAATAAATAAATAAATATTTCAAATAAAATCAAAGCAAAGAGAGTCAGCAACATTCATCCACAAATGTTGGCACCTCTGCCTCTATGAGATTATGTTGCAACATAATCTCGGCAATCTCAGTTTTAATTTGAGCATTTTAACTCACTGAGAAATGAAGTTATTTTTAATAAGTGTGGATGATGCATCATTTGTCTAGGGAACATTTAAATACAAAAACATACAGTATATGCTGCAGTAAAAGATGAGAGTGATATGAAATATATCACATTTTTGGCTGGAGATCACATGTGTAGATCTTTATTTAGAGACTGCCTACATACCAGCAGGGTGTTGGAAGGCTAGAATAATCCTAGTAAAACATGCAAGCATGGGTACAACAGTCTGCATCTATTTCCATTAACAATACATGGAAACTGAAACTCTTTTATTTACACCTGAAAAAGAGCGAGCTGTCTCACTTTGACTGTTGCTAGGTGCCTCTGTGACTTTTGGACCGACAAACACAGAAATAGCGCTCCTCATCCGGTGACAGGGTGTGTAAGGCACTCGTGTTACATCCATCACACGTGTAACTCTACCCATCTGTCACCTGGGCTAATTCTCAACACATGAGCAACACCAGTATTATCATAGCCATCATTCATCATTCCACAACAGTAGCGCGCCAGCTGTTGCCATCGAGAAGGGGACACTTCAACAGGTGGATATCACAAACTTTGAGGCAGTCAAACAATAAACTATGAGTACAGATTGGTTGTTGGATCATCGGCCAACAAAACAGTGGGGCTTTAGCAACAAAGATTAATCAATGATTTATATTGTAATGTCATAAGACAAGAATGCCAATAATGTTGCAGCATCAGGTTTAGGGCAGAAGATCAAACAAGGCTAATGTGTTGCTTAAAGTCATGAAATAACTTAAAACCTGATCATTTTTTCAGATTTCATCCGGCTATAACCAAGCACTGAAATGCATTTATTGGGTTTATGTAAAAGTCTAAAGGAAGACTATGCATTGTTTTAGAATATTACAAACCCCTGAAGTAAACACATTAATAAACATGATCCTACTAAGTGTAATTTAGTCTAACTAAAAATCCAGATGTTCAGTCAAGGTTTTGGGGGTTTGCTAAAAAAGTATAAAGAAACAAACAGCTCCATGAACATTACCACTACTGTAAAACATGGCGGTGGTAGGCACAGTGAAGCTGGTCATATTTGATAAGAACATTGTTTGGAACACAAATGTACACAACACTTTGCAGTTTTTAATTTTCAAATTCCATTCATATTCCATTCTTTGAATTGACCTGCCACATAAAATCCAAATACAGGATTATTATTTCTGGTTGTAATATGACAATATATATATATATATATATATATATATATATATATAAACTGTCCCATACCACTCAATGCTTTGTTTTAATAAATGTACATGATATGGTAAGAAAAACAAATCCCTGATATGAATCTACTCTGATCTTGATTCATCCACTTTTGAAGACTTCATGCTGGCAGTACGACAAAACACACGATGTGTGTCAAAGATCTGACCCGCATATTCTGACTCTAATGCATGATGCACTTTTTTTTATGCCTTTCATTCACTGTCCTTTCATCACACATCATCTTTTGAGCGCTTTCCACATCAAGCATTACATGTCTGCCTGTCTGTGTAGCTTCAAATGCTCCCCAAGCACCCACCCTGCTTGCCCCGACAGGTCTGTATTTAAGTTGGCTTTGATTCAAGGAATCACATGGACAGTATTCCTAAGAGTCTGACAGCACCTTTTAAAGAGAGTGCTCACATAAATCACAAGTAAAACGTGGTGATTGCCCCCCCGACTTTCATCTCTGTAAATCTCTTTAGAGTCCTAACAGCTCACAGTGTCTCAAATAAAAGAAATAAATCTAAGCCACATTTTCTTTTTAGATACACTTTTGATTTTTTGGGGGTTTTTTTTACTTTCAAACAGTTGTTATGCATAGCCGTGACAACAAGGTTGCTGTTCTTTACAACCAGGAGCAGCTGATTAGAATCTCAAAAGCTCAAATAACACCTGAACTACAACCCCAAATCTCAGAGGAGCTGAAAAGGTTGGAGAGCAGAGAGAGAAGGAGGAAGTTCAAACCACCTATTCCATCGATCCTACTGGGTGAGGATAATATCCCCAACTCCAATATCTCTCTGCCCAGCTTTCAAATCATCCGGTCAGATAGAGATTTAAAGAGAAGTGGCAAAAGCAAATGTGGTTTGTCATTGGTGCTTGCCAACAACTTATGGTGTAACTCAGGTCATGTTACTGTGAAATATTATTACTGCTGAATAGATATTGAGCTGTTAACTCGTCATGACAGACATGGCGCCGTCATACAGCAACAGTCTTCAGTCAGATGGCTCTTCAGATTTGTTCCCATAAACCTTATAGGCATTTCTCATATCAAGATAGCAGGAGATTCAACCAAATCAGCAGTGCAAATGATTTCTAAAAAAGGAAGAGTCTAACAGGACATATGCTAGCATGAGTCCTGATACATCTGTCTAGACAAATGCTTCAAGGATACTAACTATTCATATCTCTCAATTTTTATATGGTGGGTGAAAAAATAGCTGAATAAAACTCTTATTGCTTATATTATAATGTTTCTTCAATAGGAGTTAGAAAGGCCATGGCATTTAAAACTGAACAGCATTGTTGTTGAAGGTTTCTTTCTCAAGTTGAGTTAATAAAAGGTTGCTTTATTAATTAACATAATCAGAGAGGAACTCATCTTGAGGAGGCTAATTTAACCAATTAGAACATCAAGGTGAGTACATACATACATTTAAACAATTTAAATAATCGTTTAAATCCTTTAACGATTATTTTTGGTGTTGTGATATTTTTCTTTTACTGCTGCTGCGCTGGAGTTCTCATTAAACACATTATTGATCAATTATGATAATCTTGATGGATGTTGTTTCTGCTAAGGCTATCAAAGCTGCAATATGTGGGTTTAATTATGGCCTCTTATCAACAAGCTATGATTTATTGCCTTCTCATGAGCAATATGGCTGCTCAGAAATATTTAAGCAGGAGAGCTGGCAGTTCTTATTTTTCCCTTTATCTTTAACAATTTGTACTTGTAACTCATATTTATGTGTTCTGGGATTTTTGCCACAACATTTATACAAAAGGGAGCTAGCAATTTATCATGTAGTGAAATCGGTCGTATACATGAAATTGAGATTTTGAGGAAGCATTGTAACTTCAACCTTTAAAATGTAATGTATCATTTTTTATTACAAATCTTTCACACGTGAGGACAGTTGGTTCGTGACGAATAAGGAAGCCTGTCTGTCAGGGGTTTGTCGATTAGATGGATGGATAGCTGCAGCCCAAAAGCATGCAGCCTTGAGTCACCAAAGTGCACAATAGCAGTCTGTCAGGAAATAGTACAAAACACACAGGTTTTACAATAGTAAAGAAAGCATGGCTTGATTTAATTAATTTCTTTTCTCAAGGTGGTTTGCCGGACTTGTATGAAACAACACAAAGAGGACATAAGTAGCTTTAATAGACACTTGTTGCTTCCTAACGGAGTACTGATGGAACACAAATCTGGTCCAAATAACCTAGAAATTGAGCAGTAAAGCTCTAAGGCTCCTCAGATGATATAAATGTGCTCACCAAAGTTTCAGAATAAGTAGTAACTTTTTCAGATACTGAGTAAAGTTTAGAGCTTCTGCGATTAGTCAATGTAATCAATGTGATTGACTGTAGCTAATCTATTATTTAATATTATCCATATTTAATTTGAGTTTTTCATTCAGTGATTTTAAGCTACTTATTTTTTGATTTTATTAAACAACTGATATATTTCAAACTGCTATGTGTAAGGGTTATTCTTAACAACAGTCTATATACGTACTCTGACAAAATATCTTTTTCACAAAATGTACAAGTCTTTCAAAGTTCTCGCAGGCTAAAGTCTGGAAATATTTAAAGCTACTTAACAACAGATGCTTTGGATGCTCTTTTGGGTTTCATTTAAACCCACCATCAGCACAAGCATCACATGCATGATGAGCTTCTGAAGAAACAAGAAATCTGAATAATAAAAAACACTCTTGGTTGCATTCTGCAACATCCCCATTGTTATTAATGATCTGATGGTGCAGACAAAGCCATATTAAGTGTTTTAAAGCTGCTGAACTCCCCCTGTGGAGTTAGTAAAGTGGTTATGGTAACAATTAAACACATTTCACTGATTAATGCTGTGCCTGAGTGTGACAGTATACAGACTGTACACCGCAAAGCAGATGTGCTTTACCTAATCCCATCTTAATTACAGTTAATTGCATAGCTAATGATAGCAATTCAGATTTGACCCATGTTTTTCGCTTAGATGCAACAACGCATGTGACACATTCTTCAAATATCATTTCAGATATTGACATGACGGGATCTTAAAGTCGGTGAATATTTGTCCTCTGCACATCAATGTCACCCCCGTTACTGAATATCCCAAAAGGCCTATGATGAATTAAAATCCAGTTACCGTGGAGACCACTGGAGTCCAGCGATCTCATTATGTTCAAGAAACCAGCATGAGCTGATTTAAGCTTTGAGACATGGTGTAACCACAACATGGGTATAATGGAGTCATAAAGACATAGTCAGGCATAATACTCAAGATTGGATCTAAATTAGTACTAAGGGCCAATGTTACAGCCAGAAATGACCAATCAGGCCCCATTTCTGGGTGTTGTGATGGACTCAGATCTGAACCTTCAGAGACACATAAAGACAATTTCAAGTCATCACCTACTCTGCATCCCCACATTCCGAACCAAACACAGAAAACCGTCATTTAGCTTTTATGCTCCACTAATTTGGAACAACTTCCAAAAACTGCATAACTGTTGAAACACAAAGTTCCTTCAAATTAAGGCTAAAAACACATTTGTGTGCAACTGACTTTGATTAATAACTGGAACATCATGCATTGAAGTCTGCTTTTCTGCCTGTTATTTTTTTCCCTCTCTTTGTCAAGGAAATGTAATGCATTTTGCTTGTTTGCTCCTTTATTTTTCTTCTTATCACAAAAAGCATTCTGAACTCCCTTTTGTCTGAAAATGTGCTGCACCAATAAAACTGCTTCGTCCTACCTTGTCAAAGTGTAGCAAGAAAATATAACCTTGTACCACCGCCACCAGCTTGAACTGTTGATAGTGAGCAGGACAGACCTATCCTTTCATGTGGTTTATACCAAATTCTGATCCTGCTATCTGAATGTTAGAGCTTAAATCAAGTCTTAAATCAATGCTTTTTACTCTGTTATTGCCGCCACCCTGTCATGATATAAACAGTGGAAGAAAATATCACCATCTATTGCAATTGGCTCAAGACAATGAAGTTGGAATCTGACTCACAGATTAACTCTTAATATGAATGTTTTTCTAATGAGGTTTTTGAGACGCTTGACTGTATTGAATCATCTCTAGCCCAAAGTAATAAATAATTAAACTGGTCAGACTTGAATTTGATTAATCTACATGAAACATGGTCTTTAAAACACAAACTGCACATCTATTATTATTCCTCAGGTATTTGGCTCATGCGATTTCTGTCAAAAATAGTTTTGAAATAGTTTCGCTTTTTGGATAGCTCAAACATTGGCTGCTCTCAAGCCTGCCAGTTCAAGTGTCACACGACTGTTTTGCAGTAAACGTCCATCAGAGGCTCTGCTTTTCTCACTCTCTCGGTTTTGTTACAGCTGAACACATTTGAAAACCAAGCAGCTACACAAGAGCAGAATGACATATTAAACTGGGGCAACAGGCGGGACAGGGGGGGCATCTGATGTTGCAGGATGCAACCCAGGGACTTTTTATTATTCCGATTTATGGTTAATTGTTCCCTTTGCTTAATTATGGTGGAAATGTGGAACAGAGAGTGATAATTTCTCTAAGGCAGCACAGAATTTCTCTAGTTTGTGTTTTTGTGATGTTTTTTGATTTCCCATTCAAGAGTTTATTAAAACTGAAAAATGCTTTTTGCACTTACAATGCAACACAGGTAGAATTTGTCTCCTAGAAAAGACAGCATTCAGGCAAAACATTTAGATAAAGTAATAAACTTGTCTCTTTCCACTTAATTTTTAGGACTACAATGACAATGGTTGATAACGCAAGCAGTGTGAACTAATCATTATTTTGATTTCTTTAACCTTACTTGCCATTAAGGTCAGGTTGGGTTACCACACAAAACCAGCTTATAGAAAAACTGCGAGCTGTACGAGCAGCGAGGGTTCATGACGTGATTCAATAAGTGGTTATTATTGATTTCTCAGCACACAGCTGCTGATTGAGTGCCCAACTGCAGCTGCTCCGACTCAGCGTCCCCAGTGAGGCTGAGGCCTAAATGCGCTTCCTCTTCAGCTCAGCCAGCAATGCTAGTTTCAACCCGAAGTGCTTTGGTTTGATAGCTTACAAACATATGCAGTGAAACGTTTTAGTAAAACAGTATGATGTAATGTGCTCTGCTTCTCTTAGGAAATAAAAATATGTTTAGAGGGCAATTAGAATCAACTAAAAATCCCACAGAAACAGAATATTACTTATTGATCACAAGCTACTGCTTTGGCTAACTCAGTGACTGAATGTCTAAGAATAAAAACATTCAAGCACCTGTTCTGCCAACGTACAGTCAAATAAATTCAAAGTGTTAAAGATTAAAAGGACAGCTCAGAGATTTCATATGCAGCTAAGAATAAAAGCATTCATAGCCCTGAAGTTTGTTTTTAAAATGGTAAATAGTAAATGGCTTGTATTTGTATAGCGCTTTATCAAGTGCTATACAAGTACAAGGCGCTTCACATTGCATTCACCCATTTACACACAACCACATGGGTTCTGACTGATAATGACACGAGGACATCTCAAAGATAATAACCAAAGCTATTTGCAAAAATAATCTGTTTATTCCCACAGTTTCTTAAAAAAATATTTATATTCCCCAAAAATCAGTGGAAATTTTTGTTTTATTGGCATTACATTTGCATGTTTCCACTGCCACTTTCACAATGGACCTGCAGTGATTAGTCTTTGAGGTTGGAAGGCATCCTTTCCATCACCATAATCTTTTGCTCCCTTCATAGATTATCCAGCAGATCCAAGTTACTACTCTGAATTGGCTATTCCAAAATGTCAGAATGTCTAATTTAAAGATTACTTTAAACCTAAAGTTTTCAGGGGTATGAATAATTTTGAGCTTAACTTAATATAGCAATAAAGTTTTACTTTGACTGCTATAATTTTCAAACTTTTCAAAGATATTCTAATTTATTGAAATGTACCTAAAGCTTGTAGCTTACAACTTTATTGGGGGTTTTATTTAGAATAAATCCCAATTAGTTGTTTGTGGACCCAAAGCTAATGGCTCGTAAAAGAGGAACCAAGACCACAGCAAACCTCTACCATCCTTTAACAGCTCTAATCTCTGACACATCACTTCTTGGTTCTTTACACAGAAGCAGCATTCCGCTAGTGATCTCTGTGAGCCCTGTTCTGAAAAGAGAACATTAAAAATGGTCCAGCTATTGTAACTGTTTGATATAAAAGTAAAGCCGTGAACAAAGCAAAACCTTTACTTACCTACCTATTTGATAGTTGCTCTGACCAGAAAAGCTGGACATGTTCCAATGTCAGCAAGTTTCTTACACACTGGAAGCGAATCGTCTCCTTCGTCCATATACCATGTAAATTAGCTTGACACTATGACATTTTTGAGACTGGATTTGTTTATAAATGGCAGACGTTTACTTTGATCTTGGCCACTCTCAGACTACCTGCTTGCTGCAGTCTCTAGGACCAATAAATGTGGATTTATACTGAATGAAGATGTAATCAGAGTTACAACCTTTTAACAGGTTGATTTTGCCCACCCGTAATAGAGGTGACTGAGGGTGTAGCTCAAAATCCTGAGCTACCCCTTTAAACATTCTGATAAGGAGCTGATAAGTTCATACTTGTGGATTTATGAACCTTAGAAGACAGAATCGCATACCTAGACAGCTAAAATAAAAAACTAAAGTCAGAAGGACAGTTATTGGCTTGTTCCTAAGAGTAAATATTGACAACAGATTTAAAAAGCGCTGTTTACATGAACAAATATGAAAGTTTTGAGATTGGAGCTATAAAGCTAAATTGGTTTCAACACTCAGATCAGGCATGTCAGTCTACTGCAGTGATATTTCATTCAACAGCCTGAATATTTTCATGGCGTCCAAAGTGTGACTTTATGAATAGGAATGTATAAATATGAAAACGTGACCAATATTGATATCAATATTGACATTAATTTTGCTGCCATGGCCATTAACTGATATTTAATAATATTATATAATAATAATAATAATATTATATATGTTATACTATCTGTTCAACACTGTTTCTTCTCTGCTTCAGTTAAACGGTGATACAATCCTGCCCTGTATCACCATTACTATCATATGGCCAAACAAAAACCACATGACCAACATCCTGCTTAATTTCAGATCTCCTCCTTATCACTGCATCACAGTGTGGACCATCTAAACACATGGAAAACTTTTACATCTACACTACATTGATAGGTTTTATGTAAGTTACTGTGTGAATCAACCATAAGAACTTATCTCAACTCAACAATGAACATCTTTCATGATTATTAAAAGTGACATCATTCTGACTTCTGCCTACTGTACCTAAAATAACTTCTGTTCATCACTAATCTACAGAAATCCCACTTCAGAAAAGCTGAAAATCCATCTAATCGAGGTGTTCTATGAAGGCATAAAGCGTATAGAAGTTTAGAAAAGCAATGTTCTGCAACATTTAGAGGGATCTTTTCAGTATGCATTTGTTTCAATATTTGAACTAATGTGTTTGTGTTTAGCCCCACTAAAGGTTCACACTTACCAGTCCATCACAGTTGCTGATGGCCACAGAGGCCTCTGGCATGTCGGTCACATCACCGGTGAAGACACAGTCCCGATGGATGCGTTCCTTGGCCTTTTCCTCAAAGTCCTCCTGCCATTCCACGAAAGCTCCCGGTGCCACCAGCCTCCTGTTGACCTTCAGCCGAAGGTGGAGCTCTTTCCCAAACAAGGTGACATTGAAAAACAAGTGCTGACCCGTAATAGAGGTGACTGAGGGCGTCTGGGGGGCACTGCGGGCCATTCTTCTTCTGCTGCCAGGAGCTGAGAGATTCTCATCAGCAGCCTCACTTTTACTTCCACTTCCAGCAGAAACCACGTGAGAAATGTACCGGCCGTGGGAGTCTGTGCTGAATGGCACCATAAGACCATATTCACTTAACTTTCCAGAGAGTTTTTCTGATGAGACAAATGGTGTCAAATAAGAATCACATAAAAAAGACATAAAATGTGCCATGGAAAAAATATATATATACAAAGGTCAAATAAGAAATGCTTATTTAGGAATGGAATGCCAACTGGCGGGCATTCAGTGGAAAATTCAACAATACTTCTTTTCATTTTCAGCATAATGTGTCTATTTTAGTTTTTAGGGTTTTGCATACATTTTTCATTTATAAAAATGCAATAAAAAAGTGAAAATAAAGACTCACCCTCTGATTCCGCAGCCAGAATATGGTCCATACATACTTGACAAAGTGAAAAGCACATCAATAAATATAAACAATCCATAGCGAGGGCTAAAGTGTGAGAGCTGCCACTTTTTTTTTCACTTTTCCTTTCTGTAGTAAACTTTGAGAGTAGAGTTCCTCTCCACCTCCAATGAAAAAGAGCCCAAAACGCAAAAGCAAAAGTGCTCAGAGCTGAGCTCCAGCGAGGCAGCCGGGCATTTCTCAGCGTCCTCCCCGGTCTACACGCCAAACTGAAGCTGCTTCCAGCGTGTTGGCCCTCGCTGAACTGCACACACCGAAACTGCCGCGTCCATTTAGGGAACCGAACGGGGGTGGGGGGAGAGAGATATCTGGGGGCGCTGATGACGACAATCTCTCCGGTATAAGAACCGGGACGGTTGGAAGTTGTTGCCCACTTTTTCCCCTCTCCCCTTTTCTTTCCTCCTCTCTTTCAAAACTTTTTTTTCAGCAGGACAGCACAGAGTTAACACACGCCTACACTGAGAGAGAAAGAGGTGGAGAAAAAAAAATAGGTAGAGTTGAGATGCAGAGACAGAGTGTCCCAGTGGTGGAACATCTGCCGTCCAGTCGTGCACAATTACGCACCGATGGTGCGGCTCCGGAACGCACAACTGCTAAACTTCAACCACTGGGAGCGCATTCTCCCTTGAAGACAGCCACATATTGAGACACGCGTTTTTCCCCCTACCTCATAAAGGCAATAGTACGTTATATAATCGTATTATGTTGGGAGAGAGAAAAAATCAGCCTCAGACACAGCTGATGTTCAGACAAGGAATTTGGACTACTTTTCCTTCTGTAACACGCCGAAAAAGCTCGTCCAGACGCCAGATGCAAGGTAATAACTCATAGAGAGCGTGTTTACATTAGTCCACAAACATATGTTAGTGATCACATGGCAATAAATCTGGGAACAGCATTCCTTCACATAACACTGAGGCACCGGTGACGACAAAATCCTACAAAGCCATGGACGAACATTTACAATAAACGCAAAGGTTGAAAACTGCAGCTCAGAAAAAAAAAGAAAGTTTTGGAAAAATAAGTTTATTCAGATTTGAATCATTTTTGCCCTTTAACAAAATAAATTATCATTTGAAAACTTAGTATTTGTCTTTGTGCTAAGTCATCTGAAAGAGGGAAAATGTGTGTCCTTGCAATAAATTGATTGTACAGACTGAAATTGCAGAATGTTTTCACATTCCCTTGACTTTTTTTTTCTGAATAAAACACATTTTCTTACTTTTTAATATGCTGCAATATAAAATGACATTTTATAAAACATCACTCAGATAACTATTCTAACTGGAAAAGAAAATATTTATTCTTATTTGATGTGTTGGAGTGAGAAAAAAATACATATATGTAGCCTTTTTATATAGTGTATGTAAAAACTTAGATTTTAAATCATCAAATTTGACAGAGAGTTTTAGTGATAATAGAGCAATACATTATTTCCCTAATTTCATTTTCTATTTATTTTTTTGTCTTTTAATTGAAAAGGTAACCATGGTAAAAAGGATATGTGTTCTGTATTGCTCAGTTTGACTGACTCTATTGTTCAAAACAAGAAAAAGAGTTATGAATTTAAAATGATCTGCAGTCTACAGGGAAGCTATCTGATTTGACATACTGATTATGGTACCAGCTTCAGCAAAACAAATCGAATCATACTAGTTTCGTAATCTGAGCTAATCCTGCAGATGTCACTCTGAGCATATATTCCATTTGCCCAACAGCAGATCCAATGAGGGAAATGAGAGCCTGGTAATATTTGGCAGTACTGTGAAGATCACCAAGATATATATATTTTTTAATGTGCTCTGCTGGAGTCCAAACTGATTCAGACATGAATGCACTGAGCCTGAATCAACAACTCTGGAATCCTTCTCAAAGGAAGACAGAAGGCGGGGGTTGGGGCTGCAATGAGTCTTGACTTTTAGGTTATTTTTTGAGAAATTAGGGTGTCTAGACTGGACACCAAGCTCCCCATCCCCCTTCTTTCTGTTCCTTGAGTGTGTCTGGGCTTCAGAGAAGAGCTCGTTGCCTGTAATGCTCTCAGTATGTGGTTAATTGGCTCAAAGCTTCCAGGATGGTCAATGTTTGGCAGGTGTTGGGAGGGGGGGATATTCCGTAGTCATCCCCTCGGGGCAACTGAGAGAGGATTGGATGGTGATCCAGAGCTGTGCATTAATAAGCAGTGGAAACTAACCACAGTATTAGGAGATGGAAACCATTAACTGCCTTCTGAGATGCTTTATGCTGTTTTTCCATCCATAATGTTTAGAAGTTTTTTTCTTTCTTCATGTGTGTCTAAAAGCCAGGAACACATTCCACAATATAGCATAGTATTCAGTTAGAAGCCCTGTTTTTTCCCCTTCAGAAATGAATAGCTCCACTCACAGTCTGTGGTTACGTCCACACACAAGTACAATTTTCTACAACAGAACACTCTGTCCTTTATAACATAAGAGTGAAACATTGGTGCACTTTTGACTTGAACTGAACTTACATGGAAAGTTTTCCAACAGAAAAATCCACTGAGATATTCAGAAATTCCTTTATAATTGTGAATCAGTGAATAAGAAATAAAGCAAAAATGTTCTATCTGGTTGGTCTGTCCTCCAAAACCCCAAATAACTGATAGCTGCGAAGACTTAAACTTTTTCCAAGTGTTTTCAGCCACAGGGAGAAGTTGCAGTACAGAGGGAATCTATGCAAACTCTGGATGCCTTAGCATGTGCTGTAATTCTGTCTAGCCATGCCAGCGAGCTGTGAAAATATGCTATTTTTCTTCTCCGAGATGCAGAAGATGCAAAGCAGCTGCAGCTCTGCCCAGCAGTTTGAGAGGTCTGTCTGCACAGAGCGAGTGGAGGGATCTGAACCTTAAAAGTTGTTATGCTGAATAAAGTATGAATTGCCTTGCAGTGCTTTGTGCTGCAGAAGCATTTCAGTGTGTATCCATTCCAAACAGAGGAATGGATTATAGTGGACTTTTTGAGTGTATTAATTTTTCAACTCCTACAAAACCACTGTGGAAAATTCAACATTTATCAATACAACAACAAAAAAAATTATTTAAAAAAAGCTGTGTTTTCTTTCAATGCAAATCTCATCGACAGAATGTTGTTTTGACCTATTTAGGGTCGCTTTTGGGCTTCCGAAACTAAAATGGAACCTTGACTAAAGACCATTGTTACATTTGGAGGGAAGTCTGGTGTAAGTAACACCATTCCAGCTGTGAAGTATGGGGGTTGCAGCACCATTTTGTGGGGGTGTTTACTACAGGAGGATCTTAACAAAACAGAGGGCATCAATAGAGAGAAAACAAAGTAGGAAATATTGAAGCAACAACTAGAGACATCAGCCAGGTAGTTAAAGCTCTGGAGCAAATGGGTTTTCCAATGCAATCACTCCAAGTCAAAGTGGTTAAAAGTGACAACACATTCACTGTTTTGGTGTGCACACTACAAAGCCTTGAGCTCACTTCTAAGGAGAATTTGTGGGCAAATATAAAAAGACGTGTTTGAGCAAAATCACGCCCAGTTCCACCAGTTCTGTCAGGAGGTACAGGCCAGACCTCCAACAAACTATTGGGAGAAGCTTGTGGAAGTTTTGACCCAAATCAGTTCAAAGGCAATGCTACCAAACACTAAGTTCTGATTTTGAATACATCAAGAATTCTTTCACTCTTTCTTTAGCAAATAAAAAGAAATAAGTTTGGTAATTCTAACTGATTTAAAGCAAGAAAAGTCAGCACAAAAAAAAGGTGCGTCTTTTTTATTTGTTGTTTTTAAACTTTTGGTTTTAACTGTCCTTTTCATTAAGTCGACATTTCTGTATTTAAAAAAAATGCATTATTGGTTTGATGTAATATTTTAATCTTAAATGCCCTGTTTTCATTAGCTAAGCTGCATTAATAGAAATAAGGCTTGAAAACATTGGTCTCTGTGTAATTAATCTCTACGTGTTTCTCTAAGGCGAGTTACTAAAATAAATCCACACAGCCGTTTGTGTGCAAATACTCATAATTATGTAATCAGCGTGTCCTTGTAAAACACATTTTATGTCTGCAATATAGTTCAGCTTACAAGATAACACACTACCTTGATTTAGTCCCTATAAATGGCAAAATCAGGATGTCTGCCAAAAGACTGAATGATACAGGAAATGAGTTTTTAAAAGTTATTTGTCAATTTCTTCATTTTATTATGGAGACTTTTCATTACCCTGCTCAGTGAGGTGTGTAATGCATCGCCTATCAGGGACTGTGCATTATTGCCCATGGTAAGAAAAAAAAAAGGCTTGGACGTGCAAAATTAAACGCTTCCCTTCATGCTCTTATTACTGATGAAATCCCTTTGAGAGCTTGGCACACACTGGAGTCTCCAAGGTGTTTGTCATTCTGCCTTCATACACACAAGAACAATCAAAGCGGATGGCGATGCACTCGTGCACCCTCACACCAGCGCCATGCCTCCTGTCCAGACCAGCTCTCTCATCTGCAGCGGGAAGCTTTCCACATGAAGTTCATTACATCCTCTCTTTGCCGCTCGGCTGTTCAATGGCGCTCTTTGTCTGTCGTAATCTCTGGATCCTTCAGAACCACTAGCTTGAATTTCACTTTGGGGAGTATCTCAATGAGTTTGGAAGGGATTTCAAAGGCCTTGGGGCCGCTATATCATCCAAGCATGGTCCTCATGTCCTGGGCTTATCTTGACCCGGAGTCAAGTTGGCCACATGCTGCAACTAAATAGGCCCTCTCCATATCCGTATCGGTTGTTTCAACCGATTTGTCTCTGCTGGTAAAGAGAAAACAGGAACAGACATTGCTCTTTGCAAAAGGGTTGCAGTGTATTTTATCCATACAGTGGCTTGCATCAGATTTTATACCTCTGTAATGTTTTCACATTTTGTCACATCACAACCATAAACGTCAAGCTATTTTATCAATATTTTATGTGACAGATCAATGCAATGTAGTGCCTGACTGTGAAGTGAAAAGAAAATCATTCAATTTTTATAAATCCTTCGCAAGTAAAATTCTGAAACGTGTGGCCTGCATTTGTGTTTACTGCAAAAGCATGTTGCGGGTGACTTTCACTAAATTTACAGCTATAAGTCTTTTGTTGTATGTCTGCACTCAGTTTCCCCGTCTAGGGACTGAAGTATTTGCGAATCCTTCAGAAAAAATACCTCCAGCTCAGTCATAAAAATAACTTTAAAGTTTTGCTTCAGATTTAAAGGATTTAGATTGTTATAACACATGAATGTACTGTGATGCAAACCTGTAACCCTGCGGGTGTGTTTATGGTTACTGTGTCTGGATTCTGGACCATCACCCCCAGTCCGTCTTCCTAACTCTGACTATTTTCCCTGTAACCGCTGGAGAAAATGTCCCTACAGCATGATGTTGTCACCTCCATGCTTCACCATTATTTTCAGATTTTGCCATTTCCCCTTTTAGCAAAACTGAAACTGGGCTTTGTATGGCCTTCTTCTTACCATGTTTCCACATATTTGACAGTTGTTGAAATGCCAGATTCTCCCACCTGTACTGTGGATTTTTGCAGCTCTATCAAATTTACTATGGAGCTCCTGGCTGGTTTTCTGATTAAAGTTCTCCTTGCCTGGCTTACCGGATTAGGTGGCTGGATCATGTCTTGGTAGGTTTCCTGTTGTTTCATGCAATTATGTGATACTTTGTGTTGTTTTGCAGGTGTATTTAACTTAATTCAAAGTTAAGGTCATTTCAAGAGGAAAGAAATGTGGCAACCTGTATGGTAGGTTTTACTTTTGAGGCAACTGGATTTACACCGAGAACACTCTAGAGCAGATAGGCAGCGGTGTGACAGAAATCCTAACAACTTCCGTATTCCTGAAGATAAGCCTGCTATGCTCTTACAAGAAGGGAAGTGATCTGAGATATTAGTCTTTCAAAGTAGGCCAGCAAAGCCAAGTGAGCTTCACTGATGTGCCGACCGCGGGTGGCTTTTAATCCTCACACAACCCTCTGTTCTGGAAAGTGACCCTAGTTTTCTTCATTTTTTTTTAATTAAGACCCTACCTGTCCACATCAAAAGGCTTTTCAGATTAGTCTTTGATCTGAATAAGCTCTTTATTACTGTGTATGGAAAATGTTAAGATCTCAGTCCAACAAAGAATCATCTGTTTTGTTTTGTTTTTTTGTAAATGTATGCCGTTCAATCCCCATAACCTGCTCCGCTCTGCGAGGTTGGCACCGGCACAAGCCAAGGAAGATGCACGGATATACGAGAGGTTTTCTTTCGTATGGGGTGCAAAAGGATGATGCCGAGATAAGGAGGAAAAGGGAAAGGAAGCTGAGGAGGGAAGAGGCAAAATTCTTTTGGCTTTAGTGGAATCGGGACACTTAAAACTGCAGCACACGGAATCTTCATCGCAGATCAGCATTTTATATTCCACCCTGATAAAATACCATCCTAATAATGTACCAAAAATCAGGCTTGCAGTTTAAGTTGTATTTTTATTTTAGTTTCCAAATAAAAAATGAAGATACAATAAAAAATAGGGGACACATAATCTCTACAATAAAACATTAAATACTATAAATGCTATAGACAAAAGTCATTAGGGTATTATCAAAGCTCACACTTAAACATGCTTGTGTTACAACGTTACACAAGAATGTTTAACCTTCTCCACCTAATTAAGTCACATGAATTTCCATCTAATCTTCACAAAGTGATGCTGCTTATTTGAAACATCAACAGAGAAACATAAGGTTTCTTTATGATGGATTTTTGATGTCTTTATTTGCTTATTTTCTGGTTTTAAGGTAGGATTCTTGGTTAAAGCATGCTAAATCATAACTTTGAAGAAAAACAAAATACCAAATTATATTATTTTAAAAAGTGCGAAGACACTGGAGGCATACCCTTGAACAGTAGCTAACAAGATGCACAGAGAAATCAGCTGATTACCAAAATTTGCTGATTTTAACAGGCAACGCCGCTCTTCAGACACTGCTACTGAAGGAAGACAACTCACTTAACTCAAGACCTTTTGAACCATCTGCGGTTCATTCAAGCTGTGAGAAAGCAAGAAAGTGCAAAAATGAAAAGCAGATAACATGAACACTGAATGGAGTCCAGGAAATTTGCTCTGTTTTGTCCTTTTGAGTTTCAAGGATTTAGTAAGTTTGGAAATCTCAGGCGAGGTTAGGATCCACATCGAGACAGCTGTTATTGTAATGACAACTGTTGGTCTAAAGGAGGCAATTGTTAGCATAATAAAATCTTGTATAATGCTAAAATATGTAAACATTGTCTTTGTTTAAAAATAGTAGAACATTTTTTACAACTGAAACAAATCTATAGAGAAAGCATATGATGAGAGCCAAATTTAGCAGTTGGGTTGTGTGATTTAGTCCTCACACAACTAAATCAAGTGGTGGGTTGAACGTATTCTCATTGCTGGTTGGATTCTGCTGATTCCACCTGGTGTCTATGGACAGGACCTTAAGACTAGACAGGACTCTAGTCATGAAGAGTAGAGAGTCTGGATTAGGAACCTCAGATGACACGTTTAGGTTTTGCAGATCATGTGGGTTTCTTGGCATCTTCAAGCCATGTTCTCAAGTATGAGCTTGGAGAAGTTTGTAACAAAGTATGAGCCAGCCGGGATAGGAATTTGCTCTTTAAAGTCCAAGCAATAGTTTAAAAATGCAAGAAAGGGGATTGTTTCTTCCAGGACAGGCGTCGGTCTCTTTCAGTAAAGCAACGTTTGTATGTACACTCATTGGGGTCAAAATGTGAAGCTAGTGATTCTCTGCTTAGTCTGCTTCAACCCCAACTTATGTGTCATGGAACTTGGATCATGACCAAAACAAAGAGATTCAGGATACAAGTGACTAAAATGAACCTTTTGGTCACTTCCAGATAAGGCTACTTCTCTACTTTGAAAGAAATCACGTTTGGACTCCAGGGCAGATCCTGAACCTCCTGAAGGGGGTTATATGTCCTACGAACATCTTGGGATTCCCCTGACTACTGTCACTGGGGGGGAGGAATATCTGAGTTTTCCTCCTGGATGGACAGATGGATGATTTATCTAATAGCCTCATGACATCACCCCAAGTTTATTTAAACAATCCAAGAGTGCCCTTGGCAGGAAGACTAGAAAACTACTCTCAATTCTGATCTGTTACTTCCTAGATTATATTTGGCATCTGAATGTCAGAGCCATTCAGATCAATGCATCTCTAGTCTTCAGTGAAACATTGGTGCTATTGTTGTCCTGACAAAGAGAAACATGACTTACGTTTTCTAACCTTGTTACGAAAAGAACTACCCCAAATACTTCCAGAGCAGGTTATTTCCAGCGATAAATATAATAATTTGAGGTATAGTTTAATTCCTACAGACAGAGTGATGATGTGAAGATGAGGTAACCTGATGAAAAGAGGATCTGCACGTCTCCTGCTCACTTTTAAGCTGAGTCATTTCTATTTTAAACAAGCACCTTGATTCCACAAACGCAGCTCCAAACATGGCGTTGATTTGTCTCCAGTCGCGTGAATGACACTTATGATGAATTATTTGGTTTCAAAGGCATCTAGGTACTTATATTCAAATATTTAGGTCTATTTCCAAAAGCTAACAGTCGCATGTTGCAGGCACAATCCACGAAGCTGAAGCCGAGCAACTCAAGACTTCTGAAAACTGAAGGCATTTAAAACAGGGTCCTTGAAAAGACAAGAGTCCAAAAGGTTTAAGAAACCAAATTACATGAAAAAAAACTTACTTATTCTGCTGTGAACCATGCCAAGCCTGGTTCAGAACAATAAAAAAGAACTATAAAAAAGAAGGCCTAAGGGAATGTCTCAAGAAAATTTAATTGAAAGACCGCTGTAAAAACTTCAACAACACCTCTCTAACTTTTGAAAGATATAAACACCTTCAAAGTCAATCTAACATAAAAATTATTGACATGTTAGTACCTGCATCTGGACACTTATAATCTAATGGCAAAAAAAACCAAAAAAAAAAAACAATCCAGGTACAACGAAGGGATACAGTGTGGCAATTATCATAAAGGTGAAAAAATAATAACGTTAAACTGCTAAAAACCATTTACTCTTAGATAAGAGTAAGTTTTAATGGACGCATTAAAACTTAAATAACTGCCATCATATGTACACCAAGAATTAAAAAAAACAAAACTTTGAAAAGGGCAACGCTTGAAAAACAATATCAGGTCACACAACAGCAAACAGTTGTGACATGCAGCCATAATTGTTAGCTCACAGTGGAATTTGTTTCTCTCCTTCAAAACATTTTTTCCTTTTTTCCCCAAACGAGATGCAAAAGTTCAGATGCAAAAAAGGACTAAAAAAATCTGAGATAAGAAAAAAAAAAATCAATATTAGTTAACTATTGAGTTAAAGAAGGCACCTAAAGGAGAAGATCATAAAATAAAAGTAAAGGTTAGGATGATCAACAATAAAACAACCAAAATAAGACCTGATGTCGTTCACCATACAGAGGTTAATTGTAAAGGCATGACAAGGTTACTGTAAGTGTCTCTCATTGTGAAAGCGGTGCATTCAGAGGAATCATCCTTCAGATGAATTCCCCTCGGAAAGGAAGTGACTGAATGTTCTGCTGCTGCCAGCGGTAGCGCAGCCTGGCCAGAGGCGTCTCCCTTAGGTCTTCGAACTCTGAGAAACCCAGCTGGTTGAGGATGACATAAACTCCAGCTCTGGCAGCCACCTACCACAAAAAAACAAAACAAAAATTAATGACAAAAGGGGAGAAAAAAGTCAGGAAATCTTTCCTTTCTTTTCCTCTTTTAAAAATGAAACATAAACACTATTACAGAACGAAAGCGTTTTATCTGCTGGTGTCTTACAAGTGCAGCTGCTACACTGAAATAATAGGTGACTGTTGTCAGAAGCGACAGGATGAGGCAAGAAAAAAAAATCAGATTCTGTTTATGAGACCTATAAGCAGCAGGAGAAAACAGGTCAGAAATCTGTCTGCATGTCTGTTGTTACTCCTGTAGTGTTAAATGAGAGACAAAGACACAAAGGTGGCAGTTTTTAGCCAAGCAATTGATCGACAGTTAAAAAGAGGTAGTACGACAAAATCGTCCATGTCTAGCAAAACTAAAGCCGTATAAAATTCCGTTTGCAGTTTGCTACAAGCCATCTAAGAGGCACAGAAAACACAAAGAAGACGGTACTCTTCATAAATCAGAAGTTTATGACGGTGAGACATGGTGAGACCCAATGGTGAGACATGGTGGTGGCAGCATTGTGCTGGGACTGTAAGCAGTTTGTTCATAGTTCAGATTCCATTCTAATTAACATATTGTAGCAAGACTTGAAATTATGTTCACAGATGCAGATGAGGGTAATTCTTACAATTTTGTTCTTTAAGCTGAAAAATGTAGATTAAATTTACAGTAAACTGTGAGTTTTTATCATTGCAATGAGGAGAGTGCACTGTAGAGAGTTCACTGTTCATGTTAGTCCACTAGTCACGCTGAGTCATGGTTTACTGTGGATGTCGAGCACCTTGCGATTAATGGGAAGCACCAACCAGAAACATCTGGCAACATAAAGCCCAACACTCCCAACAAATCTGTCCGAGACCCAACAGTTCCAGACTTCCCTGGAAGCATCTTTAAAGGTTGAACGATTCATTAGAAGAGATTCAGCTTGCCAAGTTTACCCAGCAGCAGAAGATTCAGCATTCAATAACTAAAATAGGAAAACAACATGCAGGGGCAAGTAAGATATTATTACAAGTTTTACTTTGCGTATTTTATTGTTTCAGTATGGAGTCAGAATTGAATGAAGACATTCTGGAGGTAAAGTGGCCGAAACTCTGCCAAGTTAACTTCTCCCTGCAAATTTTGGACAGGCAGGCAAAATACAGTACTGTGCCTTGTCTTTATATTTTGTGGCAAAGGAGGTCGAGTTAGTTGCAGTCTTTTTGTTGCTCTCTTGAAAGAAAAGAATAAAGGGTTTTACACACAGTTCTTTTTTAAATCTTTAAAGCAGCTGTTTATAAGTCATCCATTCAGCAGCATTCCTTGTCCTGATATCTATGCTTCCATGTGATGTGCTCCTGGAAAGCTGACATGTCTGTTTAACAAGCTTTTTGATGACTTGGTGCAGCTGAACTATTAGTCAGTTGATGTGATTCCTTTGAGACGTCGCGGTTTAGCTGTTCACCAGGGCAACCTGACTCATCCCCTCCACATTCAGGCTGTCTAAATAATGGATGTGTGAAAATCAGAAGATGGGGAGGGTAATTTGTGAGGAAGAGGCCAGAAAAAAGGAGGATGTTGGATGGGCTCCAGTGAGCTGTGATTACATGTAATCTCTTGAGAATCAGTGCAGAGTGTGTTGACATCCTCTGAAGGATTGTCAAGAAGAATACCCAGTTTGGAAAAATATGTTTTGTACATCCTTGGTGCCAGATAATCAGGCAGGAAAGGTTTATTCCCTCTTGGAAAATAACTATTCTTGTCAGTTTAACCTGATATTTTACTGCAAAACTAATTGTGATGCCAACACAGCAAATAAGGCCAGAATACAACAATCACTTCCAAAACATAAAAAACAATGACTTAGTAATCCAATAGTGCCTTCCAAAAGGAGTCAGCCTTTCCATATTTTGACATGTTGCATCCTGCTGGCATCAATGCATTTCAATGGAATTAACTAATGGTTAAGGAGACAGACAGTGCTCTGCTCAAATGAGAGAAAAATTAAACATGCAAAAAGTTGTGTGTGGCAGAAACCAAACACTGGCCATCAACCTTACAAAGTAATATATGGTAGGGTAAGCATCAGGCTTTGGGGTGTTTGGAGAAAGTTAATGGTAATGGTAAAATTGAAGGAACTAAATGTAGATGCTGATACCCAGAAACTAGGGCTGCTCAGCGCAACATAACAAAAAACAAACAAATAGAAACTATCTGACCTGTGGTGGTAAATTACCTCACCCTCTAATGCTTTGTATTTGTAAAATAGTTTTGAAATCATTGGCTTGTGGTAACGACCTTGTTGCATTAACAGTAAGCAAAGCAGTTGGATTGAGGTCTTTCGTGCTGCAAGGCAACAATCACTAACGCCAATAATCATGACGCCAGAGCTGTGGTGGTGGATTGATGGGAGGGGAGGCAGGGAGGTACCGGTCTTTCCCACACTTAGCGATCTCAAAGGCGGCACATACTAGGTCGGCGCAAAGGGACAGTGAAGCCTCTGTGGCACACATCAAAACAGCTGGAGTGACTGATAGGGCATCCTCATGCAGGCATCTAAGGTATGCACTGTGCACAGGTCCCTCTATTGTGCTAAAGCCAACATTCTGGATTAGCAAACATGGATTTTAATATCTATAACTTTCAAGAAATTTTTCCTCTGATTCTACTTTATAGGACTGATGATGTACGTTCACTTGTAGCTTTTCCATGTCATTTCAAAAAGCAAGGGTAAATGTCGAACTATTTATCCCCAACATATTAGGGGATATGCATATGTATGTTCAATCTTTCAAGACTGATGTACATCTTGTTGATGTTGCTGCTAATAACACAAAAGTAAAAAAAAAAAAAAAAGCTACATTCAATGGTTTCAGTGTATTTTTTTTATCTAATGTGACTGATTGTAATGTTTGGTTGTGTTTCCAGGATTAGATTCCTACCTCCCACTGACATGTTTTGAGCAAAACAAAAATAGCCAAGATCATCACTATCCTAGTATCACCTGCCATGATTGGAAACCCTGCACTCCTGCTTTTAGTGGGCACAAAAATCTAATTAGATCCCACATGTACAGCACAGCCAATGTAGAGCGAAGGACAGACTGTGCCAGTTCAGACCTGAGAGGTTGTGTAACCACTGCAGCGGTGGAGACGACCCGCGACCGCTGCCCTCAGCGTTGGCCGTTTGTCATTACAGATCCAGCCACGGTCACTGATGATAGGCTAGTGATTGCGCCGCAGGGTTGGCTGGGTCAGAATAATTGGGTGGCTGCCAGAGTGCTGCAACTGGGCCACTAAAGGCATCAGAATACAGATGTTGTTTGTCAGGATAGTGTTCTTTATACTAATGACAGTCAAATCAAAGCTGCTTGTCAGTGCAAATGTCTGCAGATATACTGGTTCAAACAAATATCTACAGTTTAAAAATGAGATTTCATTTAATAACATATTGGAAAACATAGGGACATCTGTGCTTTACATGTAGAGGCCTTACTAAGTCATAGAGTGCAAGTACAATCAAAAATCTATTTTGTATCATACAGTTTCAGCAAATAACTAAAGTTAACATAATTGCTTGATTGTGCCATACAATGGCACTATGTGCCCAGAAAACAGTGTCCCTTTGACAATTCTTAAATTTTTTAAAATAATATTTATTAAAAGAATCTATCTCACCAATCTGTCGACTTGGTCAAATTTGGCTGCTACACTTTTTTATTTTTTATTTGGACATAGGACTGCTCTTCTATCCACAATTACACTTCTGTCCAGACGAAGTTGCTCAACCAATCAGAAACTGACATACAGAACCATGGGAACTGCATCATATTATATTTAGAGTAAAGTAGAGCTTAAAGTTAGCAAATTACCAAGAGTTGTTCCTCTCTGATGCAGCAGAGTTTCAGAGGGAAAGTTTTACTCACAATATTTCATCAAATCACATATGGGTTCTTTTGCACATTCAAATGAGCTCTTTTGCTTCAATAGAAAACATTGAAAGATCAAATTCATCAAACCTGTTTGGCTCAGGTGAACTTAAAAATAAGATTAAGCACATTAGTGCCTGGAAAATCCTTTTTACAGCCAACACAAATATAAAGTGCAGGCGGTAAAAATAGAAACAAGTTATTTTGGAGAAAAACTGAAATAGGAAAGGATTTTTTGATTTGCATTCAAGTTCAAATTCAGGGTTAGTTTATGTACTTATAAAACGAAACAAAACATTATTGCAATAAATCCTTAATGGTGTTTATTTTTGTCATTTAGATCAGCATGAAACAACTCAAAAGGAAAGATGACTTTTAAGTGTAATCTCTGCATCCTTTCCTGTTAATACATGCACAACGAATGTTTAAGTAGCTCAGAGTACAGAGTCGAAAACAGGTGAAGTCAGAAGTCATCAAAGTCAGTTCTGCTAATATTTTCTCCGTTATTAAAAAAGAGACAGATTGTACATCTGTCATGATAATTATGCTGCAGAGTGTCCGGCCATCATAAGAATTATATTTAAATAATGCAACAGTTCTTCTGAACAGCAAGGCCAGACCACTACTTAAGTCATAAAAGGTTTTTAAATAGTTTCAATGGGTTTCAATCTGAGGTGATCTAAAGTTGCAAACTCGTTTCAGATGATCTTTCACCTCCTGATCACAGGTTTTGCAAAGATGTCCAGCAGACTGATAGTAGGTTCATTGGACAAATACTGCGCTAACAAAATCAAAGGCCCACTGACAGAAAACGTTTAATAACTGTGACAGGAAATAATTTTATACTGAACTATTACAATGTTTTATTCCCAGTCAACAGCTGCGAATAATCAGTGTTTTTTTTTTACCTATTGTTAAAGCAGCAGTGCAGATACTCACACACAACTCAAAGCAGTGTATTACTCGTGTCTATATTCACATGAAAGTAGAAACAGCTGCGAAAATGAACGGTTTTCAGATTCATGTTCTGAGGATGATTTTTGAAATTATTATAGTAACTGGCTTTCCCAGCAGAATATTCATCTTCGCTGCACAAAACCCTGCATTCTTTTCATGGCATAACTGGGCAATTACAGCCACCCTGTTGCACCACATATATTTGCTATTCATAACAGGAAGAAAATGCCATGAATGACTGTGCATATTTCTGTGGCAATTGTTTTCACAGCAGTCATTCCACTCTATTTTGGATTCCTGCTTTTTTAATCCATCTTTTTAATCCAGAAGAAAAGGAAAAAGAAAAAACAGAAGAAGACTTCTGCTGGGCGATTTAAAAAAATTCCAGGGCTTCAGGGGCATGTTTCTACAGCCATTCTCACCACGAATAATAACAGAAGTGTTTCAGAAAAAGAAAAACAAAAAACTTTGACTCCAAGGAAGATTTTCATCCATTTTTAATCGCGTTGAAAGTAATTTTGTCTGCTTGTAAAACCATTCTCTCTTCATTCCAAGCTTAAAATATCTACTGATGTTGATGCTGACTATTGGAATATGTTAGCAAAATCTTGGTTAAAATAAAAGACAGTCATTATGCTCTACTATTATACACTAGGATAATGTATCTCTTTTTTATCCACACAAATGAAAGTTCGCTGTAAGAGACTGATTTACCTGTTCCATCCAGACGGAGAAGGAGCGATGCCAGGAGTCCTTCTTCTCCAGATGCAAGTATGTGTTAAAGAGGATGAGGTAAATGTAACGCTCCAGGAACTGCAGGCTCCTGAGCAGCTGCTGCTTACACTCCTTTTCTGTCTTCTCAGATTTGATCTAAAAAATAAAAAAAAGACAGTGAAGAACTGTTTATATATAAGTGGTTGTACATACTTCTGTCAAAACCTCAAGATGTACAATTTGTTTGAAGATTTTTAGGCATTTAGGCCGGCTTCTAGAGGTTACTATCTTGAGAGTCTCTTTCTAAGGGTTTATTGTGAACACAATCTAGTGAAATTAAAGCCAACAGCTCCTGTGAAGGACCTGTGTCAAGCAAAACATACTTGACCTACAAAATGTTCTGGAAATACTTAGTTGAAATAAAAAAAAGAGGGTGACCCACACTGGTTTTATTTCAGTAAACAACTCACCTTTTGCTAGTCTTATGACAATACAGACACTTTCATTCTTTAATACTAACCATGTTTTCTTGTTAAAAGTATTTTAACAAGAAGATCAAACAAGGCCATTACCCTTTCATCAACTTTGCAGGTTTACAATTTATTTTTTTCCACAGTGTGTCAAGTAGCCACATGCAGGTAATTTATTTGTCTATTTCAGAATAAAAGTGAACAGGACTCTCAAATGAACAATATGGACCAACGGGAAACCATGAAGGGAAAAAACAAAACATGAAAAACTCAGAATTTGTGTCTTACTGTTGAAACAACAGGCCAAACATTTGGAAGCAGGATGAAATTTGTAGTAAAAAGAGCAAATAGATTGCAGTTACAGTTTCACTGATATGCTTTGCCAACACAGCAAACATCTAGCTCAAAATATAAGCTGTCTAGTAAAACAGCCAGCAAACAGACAGGGTAACCAGCAGAACAAACCACTGTTCATAATACTTTGGTGTTTTAAAATAAACATAGATACAAGGACACTCTTGGCATAAATGCTAATCAAAATTTTCACTTCATAACCCTATGATCAGCAGCACAACAGTGCAATTATCCAAAGCACATGATGCTCCAATAATTCCCTTGATTGTTATTTAAAAGACAGGATAATAACACTTTTATGTGACTAGGCCAGAGCCTAGACATGTGAGGGAAAAATCCTTCAAACTCAAGACTGAATAAGATCTATAAAGTCTGAAAGCACAAAACAAATATATGATTAAAAAAAATCTCTTTCCTGAAACAAAATGCAACAATGAATATTCTTAAGGCTTTCTGTTCGTAATTCTCTGAGGCTTCACTGAATTGCATACATGGCAATTTGAAAAAAAGCAAGGTCAGCAACTGGGCTGCCTCTTGATTACAGGTTGTTGGAAGCTGAAGGCAAGTCTTCATTAGTTTGTTGAGTCAGTGACACATTCTTTTTTTCCCTCCCCTTTTCTTTTTTCATATTGATTGAAGCCTTGAGAAATCTGAGGCCTAGAGTTAAAGGGTCCATCATCCCTCTTTGTGTTAGAACATAGATATTAAAAGGCCAGACGACTTACTGGCTTTGTTACTCAGTAGGGGGGAAAAAGGCTGCACAGTGGAGCAGTTGTTAGCAATGCTGCTTGGCAGCAAACAAATCCTGGGTTTGAATCTCAGCCTGGGGAGGTTCAGCATGGAGTTAGCATATTCCCCCAGTACATGTGTGGGTTACTCACCAAGTACAATCCTAACTTATTCACAATGGATTAATTGGTCTAAATTCCTCTGGTACTGTACCACAGTCTAATTCCTGTTTTCTGACAGTATTTTTTGCTGATTTCTTGATTCTGTAGGGTAGACATGAAATCAACCAGAAAATGCAGTTGATCACAGCTAATTCATCCTTTTACAAGGGAGGCCAATATATTTTCAAATGGATCTAGGGTGATTTGGATAGATTTTGTTCGCTTAATAAATAAAATCATAATCTAAAAACTATGTTTAGCATTTACTCAGGTTATTGTTGTCTTATCTTAACATTTGTCTAATGATGTGAAACATTTAAATGGGAGAAGCAGTATTTGTGTCGTTACATTACCAAGTGTGGTGATACTGTTAGTATCGGTTTGGATTAAAAATATGCAAAGGGACAAAAGTGTACGACGCACTAAGAACAGTACTTATAGAATTTCTCAAGAACTAATAGTTTCACCTAACAGGAATCTATGTTCACTGAATGTCATAGGAAGAAACTCTTTTTGAGAGTATTCAGTTCAGTCCTCTAGGAGTGAATAGAAAGAGAGCCACAAATAAAGAAATTGGGTTGAGAACCAATTTTAAATGTCCACAGAACATCATAATACTATCATTCCAGAGTTAAATGACAGCAGAGGAAGTGGGAGTATGAAGAGTTTCCTTTCCACTCCCAGATTCCAAAGCATGTGTTAGAGTGGAGTAGAAACTTCTCCCAGGCAGACAATGTGTGCACTGTCTAAAGTTGTTGATCTTTTATTAAAGAAAAAGAGGAAAAGAGATGTTACACACTTAGGTTGTTATTCCACATTTCTCAAAGTTACAACTAAAAAGGAAACAGTGAACGCTGGTGAACCTGATTACCATGTACACCTTGCACTCCTACTGTTTTTTGAGATTTTTAATGTTTAGCCCATTAAAAAAAGCAAAGCAGTTAGGCAGTGCATTTTTTTTTTTTTACAGAAACACCTTAAGAAACACATGAAAGTGATTAGCTTGAAGAGATTACATAATTCACACCTCCAACAATCTGTTGAACTCTAAATCTGAAAGCGACCATCTGTCCGCCTACAAGAAGAGAGAGCCACATGTGAGGGTGAATGCTCTCCTGAGTATTTTATGAAATTCCTTTAGAAAAGTATGTCAGGAAAGATGTTCTACATTTCTGAAGTACTGGGGAAATCTTACACTAGGCGCAATGTACATAAACTCACTTCCATATACTGCATATACTATATACAGTTGAAAACTAAGCAGCGAGGGAGTTAGTTGTTATCTCTCCTGTAAGGCTTTATTGGTAAAAAAGAGAAATTTCTCCTCGTGCTAAAATGCATGAAAGGATAGAAAAGGTCAGCGTCCTCTCATCTCATCTGGCCTTCAAGAACAAAAGGAACAGCCTCTGAGGTGTGATAATGAACATCCTGAGATCTCCCCAGCCTTAGCTGAGAGAGAAGCCAGACCAATCACGTTCTATTTTAGAGAATTCAGGAATGCTTGCTGGCAAAGCAGACATACAATCAATTACAATGGGAAAGTGGTAAAATGAGAGGGTTAAGTGGAGTTGTTATGAGAAGTCGGTACATTAACTGAATGATGCAACAAAAAGTGATCTGAATTTGTAAAACGATACAGAAATTTCCACAAAGGGTGTCAAGTATGCAGAGAAGAGTTTCTTTTCAGGAAGCTGACTGAAATAACTTCCTCCAAATACCAGTGAATGTTGACATAAAACCTCAAGCCTTCTGAAAGAAAACTGGAGAAGAACTTCTTTCAGTATAACTACAACCAAAAACTACATCAAAGTTAACAAAAGAATGAGGAAGTGTTGGAATGGCCCATGCAGAGCCCAGATCTGAGTCTGATTGAAAATATGGTGGTGCCTTGCAAAATGACATATTTAACCCTACTTTAAAAGGTAGGAATAGTATCCATAAAATCCAAGCACTTTGTATCTATGAACATGCTGGGGGGTTTTTTTGTTGTTTTTTTTCTGAACTGGTTGGCCAATTCAGAAAAATTGTTTAAAACTTTGATCAACCCAAACCACAATTCAACCACATTTAGACATCAACAGACATCTTTATGTGGATATATTTTCACATTTAATCTACAATTTTATCATGGTGTTGGATCCAAAAAAACCTGCTTATAATAGCAATGAACAAAATCTGTGACAACAGAGTTCAGTGCATAGTGTAAATGAGTTTGACACTTATGCTCTGAGAAAAGAGCCTGAAAGCCCACACTTCCCAGAGCCTCTACATAACATCCCAGGGGATGTGATTGTTTCACTTATCTGGGTAAATAAATCCTGCAATTTATAAACTAAGAAAGCTCTGATTCTGCAAAGTGAACTTCTACGAAACCTATAGATTGTTCTCCCAGCTTTCTGTAAATACTACAGTAAGATGATAAGTTTAATAGTAAGTTGTACTTATTTCATCTAATTTTGATGCAATTTCTTTTAGCTTTTGTTTTCTCATTTAAAATTACTCTGCTGATATTTCCAACTTGAATGTGTCGTTCCTTCCTGACTACACAAGAGGTTGAGCACTAAAATAAGAGGTGCATATTATGGAGTTCTCTGTCTGTTTGACATATGGTGTCAATTACCAGCTGATGGGGTTGCAGAGGTAAAAAGGCCAACCTATATTGGCCCTTCCAACACAGCTTTGCACAAACACCTATTCATCGGATTCAACAAGAACAACTCCTACTCAAATCCTAAAACAAACTAAAGCTTGCTGAGGGTGGACAGGCAGCTATACATTGCTTCTCAAGAAAATGTACAGACATCTCACTATGCTTTTCATGTAATTTCATAAAGTGAATCTAATGCAAAAACTGTCAATAGTTTATTTAAACTTTGCTTGCTTTATTTTGATTTTGTTTTTCATTGACAAGACTACAGAATCCATATAGAAGTGTGAACAATTCTGGAATGTGAGTATTTTCCATGCCTGAATAAGAATAAGCAAATAGATATGGAAAACAATTTTTATTTCAATTCTTTATTGTAAACTGTACCCATTCATCCATCCCTCTATGTGTGGCATTTAGTTTGTTTTTTAGGAAAAGCAACATACTGTAGATTAGAACATCTCATTGACAGTTTCAATTTAAAGGATTAAAATGTTTTGTAATTCAAAACACAAAATTTGTCATTTTTAATACATCAGTTTATTTAGGTCAGGTAGTAGAAATTATGTATTTTTGTTTTTGCAACACTGTGAACAATGAACAATAGTGGAAAATATACAATCTTTCTGTGTTATCTTATCATTTAGTCATTATCTGGGCTGTATCATTCAGTGTTGTAGTGTATTCCCAGCCTTTAATACAAGGAGCAGCAGAATTTTGGTCATTTGTTCCCCATGCTCCTTTTATTATCTCAATTAGAAAAATGGGTTGGCATTTCCGGTGTAGTCCTCAGCTGGCTTAAATCCTACCTGTCCGACAGAACCTTTTGTGTTTCTATGGGCAGCTTTAAATCCAAACTGAATGAAATTACCTCTGGAGTTCCCCAAGGGTCCATCCTGGGGCCGCTTCCTTTCAATTTCTATATGCTTCCATTAACTCAAATTATACAAAATAATAACATAGAATACCACAACTATGCCGACGACACACAACTGTACATCAGTCTCTCACCAGGAGATTACAGTCAGATTCAAATACTCACTACATTTATTGAGCAGATTAATGTCTGGATGAGCCATAACTTTCTCCAACTAAATAAAAACAAAACTGAAATATTAGTGTTTGGACCAAAAGAGCATAGATTAAAAATAATCACCCACCTTCAATCTGTTGGATTAAAATGCTCTGACAAAGCCAAAAATCTGGGGGTGATCATGGATCCTGATCTGAACTTCAATAACCACATCAAATCTATCATAAAAACATCATACTACCATCTAAAAAATATTGCTAAAATTA
>CAEFZX010029382.1:0-30411 GCA_903066825.1 Alfaro cultratus
CTGTTTAGAGATTTAAATTAGAGTGTATGATTTCCCATTGTCCGCGAATGCATCAGGATGGATGAGAGAGCGAGGGGACGGGGGAGTGAGAGTGAGTGGAGGTTTGTGTGAGAGCAGATGGCGAACGACTGGAAAGAGTAAGGCTGCAAGAGAAACAAAGACTGTTTTATGTTTGTGTTGTTTTTGCGTGGTTACGGCCAACAGTAATGGCGTGCTGCTGTTGTCAATAATTGACAGTTCATTTGGCTACTTTTCGTCATCATTGCACGTCTGGCAGAATGCGACTATATGAACGTAAGAGCCGCATGGAACCGGTCAAGGAGCCGCATGCGGCTCCCGAGCCGCGGGTTGGCCACCCCTGTCCTATATATAAACATCACCTCTACTCAATTAGAAACTACCAAAATTATATATATATATATATATATATATATATATATATATGTATATATATTACACAATATTTCCCTGGGCTACTTGATCACAATTTAGAATAAACGTAAACTAATTGGTGGTCTGACCTTGAGCTTCAACTTTACTGAATTCAAAAATTCAAAAACTGAGTCATGCAGAGCTTGGGGGGAAAGTCGAACCTCTATAGGTTAGTAGATTGCCACAAACTGACTTAAAGGCAGCCTAATTGGTAATTCTATTTTTACAAAAAAAGTTGGGTTTTCCTAGTACCTACTACAACAAGAATTTCCAAACATGTTCTTTTCTTGTTCAAACCTATAAAATACAGAGAAGGATGCTGTTATCTCCTTGTTAGCGCCACAACAAATAGCAAATAACACTGTGTTGTTTCCAACCTGTAATCAAAACTTGGGTGTGACATCATCAGAAAAAATTTAAAACACCAATAGTTACAAATCATCCCAATTGCCACACCAACAAAAATTTCTTGTATGTTTTTCTTTGTCTTTGAGAGTTTGACAATTCAGTTTTGAATTTAAACTTCTTTCTGAAAATTCATAACATCCTGCAGTCTGACAGCAACCAGTCCATGCACAATTTGGAAGTGAGCTAGCATCTTCCCAAGTGAGAATGCTGCCATTTTATCATGGCAGATTATTTTGTCCAAGTTGCTTTGTGAGATTCTTGTTCCAGCCAGCGGAGGGTTGCAACTATGTGTAGATAGCCAGTAAACAGAAAAACACCATAAATTATTTGGAGCAGTGCCAACAGGGTGTGGGTTTCAGCGGTAGCATTAAGCCAAAGCATTCTGTTCGCCATCAAATCAGTCCACACAAAGGTGTGAACTGAGCTGGCCTAACGTAATGAGCAAAAACTGCAACCAGTCTTCTCCATGCAGCACCCAGGACCGAAGTATGCCGTCACCATGACGATAAACCACAATCACAACCAAGAAGGTCGGAGGACTCTCTCACCCAGCCACACATGTCAGGGAATGTACTGGGTTTTATACCCACATCCAAGACCATATAAGTGTTGGGTGAAATATTGCGATCTAAGCTTAGACTGAAGAGGGAGTAACCAGATAGAAAATGGAAAAGAAAAATAGACACACAGATTTAAGCCTCAAATGGAAATTTAAAGGAAGTTACAAAAGAAAATAAATAAACTATGCATGCGGGGAAATCCACAAAAAAAACTTCACTTTCAAGCACAAATACACAAAATACAATGGCAACACTGCAACATAAAACTACAAATTTGTCTACTTGTTTAATTTTATCGACTTATATCTTCTCTCTGGAAGTTAAAAACATTTTTAAGAGGCTCAATCAGAGTTCTGACTTGAATCAGAGAATGTGTAGAGAGATACTAAGATTTTATTGATGGAAAGGAGGCCTTCCAAGCTCAAACACTTGGAGCCCGTTACTAAATACAGATCATCAAAACATCAGAAGATACATGCAAAAAGCAGGTCAGTATTTCTTAGAAGGGTTTGCTGTAATCCCAATAAATGGTTTTCCTTTATTATCGAGAAGGATGCTAACATTTTTCAATATGCCATAAAAAACAATGTAAATATAGACAACTTACATTTCTATTGCATATAAAAAAGAAAATTCTTGGGATTTTTTTTTTTTTATCAAAATCTCCTAGTTGAATAAGTAATTTTTGACTTAACTATGTCTTGCTTTCAATGGATAACTTGTGTAGCTTGATTTTATGGCAAATCACGTAAAGTCAAGTCTTGCTTTAAGTTTTTTTCTACCGGTGCAGCATCATGCTTTGCTTAAGGCTCTCCTTAACTTAGCTTTTTGTATTGTACATTGAAACGAACTGAAAAGACAAAACTGTTAAAGCTTGATGTGGTCTAAGTTCAGCGGTCAAGACTAAGGCGGACAGACGGAAGAGTCAAAGCATGAACATTGTGTTGACAAAGGATATTTTCACCATCAAAGGAAATAGTAGAAAATCTTGGACGCATTTATTTAAATTTGGAAATTGGCATGTTGTTATTTTAAAACTTTACAAGATTTATTTTGTTTTATGTTGCTGTTACACATTTAGTTTCTAAAGTGGTGTAGGATTTCCCCAAACTGTTAATCTTCCATACTAAAGATAGGCTTTCAGCAGCATGTTTGAATTTACAGCCTTTTGGCTCAGCAGTGAGATGAGGCGCCGCTGTAACAGGACCTCGTGGAGATGCTTCTTCTCCCGGGGTAAGTCTATAACGAGTTCTGTCAGGCAAACGGTGAGCAGCGTGTTGCTACCAAGCCCAACCTGAGCAGAGGCGAGGCCCATCTGTCAAAGAGAGACGATAAGCCTGGAGCCATCCAGAAACAAATTGCTCAGCCTCCCTACTGTGAAGCCCTACCAGGCACCGGGCTGCAGATAGGATACAGAGATGCTACTGACTCCCGATGCAGCAGCAGAAGCAAGAAGGCAGAGTGGGATGTTAAGAACACATAAATCCATGCAGATGGTGCTGACAAAAAGCCCCTGCTCTGAAGCACTCGGATGAAATAAATAGAAAAGAAAACTTTGCCATCTTTATGACATCTACTTGACCTTTGAGGTCAATTAAATCAAGTCAAGCTTACTTGTATAGCACATTTCAGCAAAGACAACTGTGTTGCTGAAGATGAAAGGTGTTAGTCATTCACCTACTACTAATCAAAGCCAACAGGTAGCCTTCATTTAAAGGATCTCAGTGTTTCAGTTGTTCATAGAACTGAATGCTGCTTCTTTGTGTTTAGTTCCGGCTCTGGAAATGCAGAGGAGACCAGAACCACAAGACCTTAGTGGTCTGGAAGGTTGATACAACAACAGCAGATATTTAATGTACTTTTGGTGTGAAGCCATTCAGGAAATTGTAAATTTACAGAAGTATTTTAAAGTCTGTTTTCTGAGGCATAGGGAGCCTGTATAAGGACTTTAAAACTTTCCAATTTCAGTGAGAACAAGAGCAGCAAGGTTCTGGATCAGCTGCAGCTCTGTGATTGATTTTTAGTCAGACCTGTGAAGAAACTATTGCAGTAATCAATGCGAGAAAAGTTAAATGCATGGATGAGTTTCTCTTGATCTTCTTTGGACATTAGTCCTTTAATCTTGGAAACATTAATCAGGTGATAGAAGACCAATTTGGTAATTGTCTTTATGTGTCTTTGAATGTGCAGGTTTGACTCCATCACTACACCCAGATTTCAGACATGATCAGTAGTTTCTAACTGCAATAAATGTAAACAGAAAACTTTCAGAAAGTGCTCCTACTGCCTATTGTTTATTTTTATTCTAATTATGCTGCTGCTGACTTGGCCTTGTAAAAGAGATCTTTGGGATTAGCCTGGTTAAGTTGGTTAAATAACCAAAAAAACAATAACAGAAAACAATATGATCGACATTAAAGCGTGCCAGCTCAAACATCTGCCCAGGATCATAAGCTTTTCTGCTCAGAATTCTTATAACTAGCATAAGCATTCAAGCCACAATACCACAACTCCTAATTCAACGATGTCCGATGCATATACAGCTAGAAAGAGTTAAAGTACAGCAGGATTGACAGGAACTCAGATGAGGTTTAGTTCCACAGCAAATTGAGTAATTTGTGTAAACTGCGTAAAGTAGTTTTTTACATGACTAAATATCAAACTGGTCAGCCAAGCATCACGCAGCCGTCATGGCAACCATGACAACTCATTATAAATTGATTAGCTGTGGTAGGTGAGTTGGGATGACGGGATCTTCGAAGGAGAAAATAAGCACAAGACAGAGGTTGCTTTCTAATTTTATCTCCTCAGATGAGGACAGAAACATTTGCTCGGATGAAGGGATGCAGACACAAAGCTGGTGATTGGACTGTTACAGCATAAGAAAAGGAAGGTACAGTTCTAAGTAAACAGCCAATTCTTTAAACACCATCATCTAACATGCAGAGGACAAACACCCTGCGCAGTTATTGATGTGCTTAGAGATGCAATTTATGTGGAAATTATAGGAACTGCGGGCAAGAAGTTTAACAACAAAGCAAACTGCTCACAGAGAGAACATTTCCTTTTTAATTTTCACATGTATTGTTATGCAAAAAATACCTTTTTCAGAAAGACTTTTTCAGTCCATCAAAACAGATAAATTATCACCTTAGTCCATTGCAGTTAAAGTGTTTTTTCCCCCTCACCATTTTAAAACTTTTGAGTTTATTTGAAAACACCAAATTACATCTTGCTTTTAATACGATTAATAGTGCCACTAAAGCCAATCAAATCTCTTAATAGAAATGTGTACAGACATTTAAAAGATTTTCTGCTCTTTTTAAGTCTGGACCATAGGGGAGGGATTTTATTTTAAACTTTGATACTCACACAAAGTAGGGATGTGGACGGGTAGCTGTCATAAAATTTAATAAGCAAAAAAAATATATGAGGGTTACAGAACAAGACCCAATGTGGCATCAGCTGTGAGGGTGATGTACAAATTGGCTCATTTTCTATAACGCGATTGGAGCAAACAAAATGAAGCAAAATCTGTCACATTTCCTGATGAATACCTCTGCTGACTGAAAGCAGTCAACATAAGGGCAATAATTTAAACCACACAGTGTCAGTCAAGTCCCTGGTCTGCTAAAAGATGATCTAGTGTTAAAAAGCAATTACCCCCGGTTGCTTTTTAAAATGTCCTTTCTCTCAGTCAGCAGCGGCCTTGGGAATTAAACTAGCTAATTTTGCCCAACCTGGGCTGTAATTGTTTCAAATTAGCCTCATGCCTCAGCATCACCGCCAGAATAATTGCTCATGAGCAGGAAGATTAATCTGCAGAAGCACATCTGTGAGACTTAATTTACGGGTCGCAGTGCCATGCCTTGTGGATCCATTAGACTCATTTCGTTTTCAATCCTGTGCAGCATATGCAGCTAAACCAATCTGACATGGTGCTGGGAAAACCGTGCAGATTTTGTACAAACTATTTAGAGCTTGTATACGGTCTGAAAAAAACTAATATGCATTCTAATGTTTTGGCGGAGAAATAAAACGCATGCATAAATAAACTGAGAATGTGTAGATGTATTTATCAATAGGTTGTTCGCATGAGGAAGAGGTGAAATGTCATCTCCAGGATAAAACATCCAACAGCTTCCTGTCTCCCATTAACTGCGGATTGAGCTCCAGGAACAGTCGACAAACTTTTGTTGTACAAAGGAAGTGGCATAATCCATCCAAAATCAGCTTCTAACCAGCGGGTGCTGAGAAATCAGTTACTGGATTGTGAACCAATTTTAGGCTGAGAGAGGACAGGCCATTCAAAAAGCTCTCTGAACGCAAACAGCTGCAAACTGCAAATTGGAAAGCTTTGTGAGAAGCTATTGCGCCCTTTGTTGTCTTCTTCCTCCTCTCCTCAGAGTTCTGGCATGCAGATGTCTCATCTCATTCCTCAAGCTTAATTACAAAGATTGGAGAATGGCATAAAGGGATGACTCTTATGAGGAACCGCACTGCGGGTGGCGTAGATACAGGCAGCTGGCATGATTTTAAATAGGGAAACTTCACCCCAACAAAGAATTTCACATCCTGCTCCACTGCCAGTGCCACTCACTTCCTCCTGCTTCTCAAACCTTCCAACACATTAGGATAGTGTGGTTGAAAAACAATGTGGCCGCCAGTGATAGTGTTATTTGCCGCCCACTCCTGCTGTAGAGACCTCCTGCTCTTCCTGGGTGCAGAGAGGAAACATGGGACTGAGAAGATAAGGATTCTTATCAGAATTTGTGCAGGTGTTCGGTGGAGCAAAGGCATAACATGATTCCAGAGTTACTACTTGACAGAGTGGGAGCAAGAGGACGATGGGGTGGACAGTTGGAGGTAAGGGTAGCAGAAGTATATGAGTTGTTAGCAGGTGAGCCTGTGGCCAGCATGTTATAACTGTAAAATCCCTGCAAGTGCTACAGTTTACTGCAGCTTAGGCACCTGCTGGTTAGGTGATAAGGAGTGAAAACCAATCAGTGTGGCTACCCAGCAGGCTCAACGGCTGCATCTTAACATTCTACTTGAGTATTTCTCTCAGACACAAACTGCCGATTTTGTCCCATTGCAACCCCAGATTTAAAGGGGATATTATCAACAGAACACAAAATATTGTGTTCTGTTGAACAGAAACACAATATTTTGTGTTCTGTTGAACAGAAACACAATATTTTGTGTTCAACAGAAAAGCACTTTCCTTCCACTCACTTTCCTTGTGGAGTGGAAGGAAAGTGATTTTTTTTCTTCACCATTTTAAAAATGAAAATCCAAAAAGTGAGATGAGAATCCCTCTTTTCTGAGTCAAGAGCCACATTACAGGTTAGGTATGTCTCTACCAGGTTTACATGTCTAGAGAATGAAATTTTTACGCATTCGTCTTTGCCAGTAGCTCAAATTCAGTCAGATTGGATAGAGACAATCTGGGAAAACTCTTGTTCAACTCTTGAAGCAAATTCTTAATTGGATTTAAGTCTGGACTTTGATTGGACCATTCTAACACATGACTATACTTTGATCTAGACCATTTAAACATACATGCATGTCTATGGTTGTTGGATTGTTGAATGATAAAGTAGTCGTAGGTTTGGCAAAGCTCTCAAAATTTGAATATGATTGAACAGTGCTTTGTCTGTTCAAAGCATAAAAAACATTGTTTTGCTGTTTTTCCCACCTATTTTGAGAAAATGGGAAAAACTTGTCTTTGTAATGAGTAAATATGGCCTTGCTTTACATAAGTATAATTTTCAAAACTAACCATGCAAAACAGTGGAGACCCAAAGAAGCTTTTTGTGCCACCACTGCCATCTCAAACTAACTTTATCACCCACAGAGGTCAAGGACATGCAGCCTGCTTCTGAGTGAGTCCTCAGACTCTCCAGCAAGAGTTTCTCATTAGTGTGATTCCAGCTGAGGATTAGAACGCAGACCGTACGGATGCGATTTTGCTCGTCACGGTTGCACTCAACCTCCACCAGCTCTTGAATTATTCATTTCCTGTTTACAGCAGGCGACAGGTGCATGACCTCTGTGATGAGCACCCAGGATGTTGGAGGGAAGTAGTGACAAGGGAAGAGAAGAAAGGATAGGAGGAGGAGGAGGGAGGGAGAAGTTGCAAAAGAAACTGCCAATTTGTCAGGCTCAGGTGCACATAGAGATTAAGGAGTTTCATGCTTTTAATTTTAATTCCATGGCAATGTATGAAAGCCTAAAAAGCAGTCACATGAAGATCCAAAGAAAGGTGTTGACAAAAATAAAGCAAAGAAAAACAAACTGCCGAAATGGGTGTGTAGCGTATGTTAAGGAAGCTCTACATTCAGCACATCAGCTGAGTGGCATTTACTGTAACCTTTTCCTTGGCTTTAATAACTGGCAAAGAATCAGCAGAAACACAGATCACTGCAATTCACAAGGGAGCCCTGAGACATGCAAACAGATATCCAATTGCTTGTGGTCATATGAGCCCATAAAAACTGGTTTTGGTGGTTTGAACCTGAGAGTTAACTTCGGATGTTTTTTCTTTGATTTATTTTTTTGTTTCCAGCTGATCCTTAGCCCTGAAAATGTGAAAAAAACCCATCAGACTGAGCTAGCAAATCTAATGTAGTAAAATACTTTAGCAGAAAATAAAAAAGGTACAGGGAGGGATGAATTACAATCAAATAGGGAATGAAGTCTGAAAATAAAAATGTTTTCCATACTGTATTTTTTAAAAATGTATCCAGAGTAGGAAAATAATTATTATACTTTTCCAGAGCACATAAGAACCCTGGTTATATGAATCCTGGTTTATATATCATGCTTCATGTATTATACTTTTGCAAATGTTGTCTGAAAGAAAAGAAAAGCACAGTCCCGGATTGTTCGGATTAACACCATGGAAATATTAAACTGAATCTCAGGAATCCATTCTGGTCCACTCACTATGGACAATGTGACTCATTGTATTCGAGGAACAGGCTTTCTATTTCTCTGTATGCATGCTAATATGAACATTTACACAAACACATACTTACAAAAATGGATTCAAAAGCAAACAGGCTCCCTGCAAAATGATGAATGAAATTCACATTCAGGCAACTGTGGAAACAGACAAACTGATCGCTCCATCAGTCAACTCCTGCTTGAAACAAAATAACAAACCACCGAATAATGTAGTGAGCTGTCCCTTCTGGTTGCGAACAGGGAAGGGAACCGCATCCCAGAGACGGCAGCTACAAATGGCTTGTCTCCATAACCAGCCTCTCCTGTTCTCTCAACTGTGCATCCACAGAGACGCTGGCAGATCTCAAAGACAGATTAATCTCAACTGCTGGAGTTGCTGGAGTGGCTACAAGTGTCAAACCATTACTGTTTATCAGGAGAGAGCATGGATGAGACTAACGGACGACCTGCGGTTATCCGGGATGGATGGACACCCACAGAGGAGCAGTACAGTAAAACTTGATCATCTGAACTCTTACTACAGACTTGCATGTGCTGGAGCTTTAAGAATCAAAACCTCTAACACCTCATGTAAGAGTGAACATAAAACTATTTTTTCCTGTTGAGAGTTATGCCTTGTTCCCCAAGTAATAATCTAAGATTTTGACTTTTTGACAATATGAGATCATCTTTAATGATCAGGTGGCAGGAAGATGTAGACCTAGACTACATATTTTAGATATTTCATTTGTCTCCTTAGAAACTTCCTCTTTTTTTTTAAATTAAAAATCCCACTTTAAGTCATCAGACATATTTTATCAGTAGACAAAAAAAAAAATAAAAAACTGAAGAAAAAAAATACTTTGCAAATTATGATTTCATTTTTTAAGAAAACATTCAATAAACCAATCATAACCCTTCATAATTTGCCTGAACATATTCGGTAAAAAATAACTTGCGGGGTTCCTCAAGGTTCAATCTTAGGGCTCTTTTTACATTTGAGCTGTCATTAGCTCAGATTAAAACATTTAGGATAAAAAAGGACATAACCGAAGCCGAATGCTGACTGCATGGCTCCAATTTATAACTAGAAACCAATGATCAGATCCAAAATCTACTCTGACCTGGACCTTCAGGTACAGAAAGTCTATAACAAAGTTTGCTTTCAATCACTTAAAGAACATTTCCAGGATTAAAAGACAAATGTCCCATCAAGACCTGCAAGTCCACTCTGCATTGCCAGAATCACAACCAAACATGGAGAAGCAGCATTCAGTTGTTTTGCTTCTCTAATCTGGAACAAACTTCCAGGAAACTGCAAGAATGCTGAAACCTGGAGTTCCTAGGCTAAAATCCTGTTTGGTTAGAGTTGCCTTTGATTAATAATAAGTGAAACATAATTAATTTTAGTCTGTATTCCATTATTTCATAAATTGCCTTTTCCTATGCCACTGCACTGTAATGTTTCTCGTCTGTTTTATGTTCCCATCATGTAGAGCATGCTGAATTGCCTAACTGCTGAAATGTAGAATACAAATGCTAGTAACCTCGTCTTGCAAAGCAAGAAGTTTTTATTGGTTCCCTCAAAAACTCCTGGATGACTTCACTGCACAAGTAATTTACCAATTACAGAACAAATCCCTACATTTTGAGATTATGTCGACTACTTCATGTTGTCAGATGGTGAGAGAGAGTTCTTGATTCAATAGGTCAAACAGTTAAGAGTTTTAGGGATCTTTAAAGTCATATAAAATATTCTAAAACAAACTAATGCTTATCTCTTAGTTTTGATAATACTACAATGACTTTCACCATCTTTATTTACAACCCTCACACAGTGAGAGACTTTGGAAACCTTTCTCTGCTTTTGTATCAGTGGTAAGCATGCTTTTTTTTTTTCTGAGGCAATGTTTCATGAAATAATCATCTGACACTATCTTTGTAATTTTAGTTGAATAGTTTGAGTTTTATTCTTCTGCAATTAGTTTTTGAACCAAATTAATTAATCTGACAGATCATGTTATCCTCTGGGTCTTCAATTAAAACAGTTTGAAAAGGAGCTTGCTTTAATAGCGATGAAACAGTCAATTTTTCCCTTGACCGACTGACCAGCTGGTGAAACAGAGTAACAGTTAAAAAAAAAAAAGTTATTCTCAATGTGTCTATTGGCCAACTTAAAAAGAAAAACAGCAACAACACACCAAAACAGATAAATGAAAAACTACTTTCTCATCTAATTGGATCTCTAAACTGATAAAGAAGAAGGTCAATAACAATATACCACAGTTGTGACCTTTAACCATCACACATCCAAGTTCAAAATGTTATTATAGCCTAACATTTTTTACTTGAACCACAAACCTCTACATATTACCTGTGATTTGATAACTTTTTGGCAGAAAAGTAGAATGCATACTTCAAAAACATGGAACATTAGCTAAAACCAAATTTTTATCCATATTAATTTTTTTTTTTAAAGTAATCCTTAAAAGCATCCTCCACATGACCAGCCTCAGAAGCTGATTGGTCTTTCAGCTTCTATATTGTTTCACCTCATTTGACTCTTTGGGGACTCAACTCACCCACCGAATTCTGTCTGATGTCTGCTGAGACAAAGAGGATTAAACATTAATCTGGCCTTAACAGCAGGAGAGTATATTCTCCACAACAGGACTACAGAGAGAAGGGCTAATCAAGAAATCATGAACATCCAAGAGGGAAAAATTACCCCTCATAAAATGTAGCTCCTTCAAAGACGGTGAATTTAAAGCAGATGCAAACATTTGATTGGACTTTGTTACGCTTGAGCTTTTCTATAAGGATTATAAAAATAATCACTCATTCAGTCCATTTAAACTTAGTGATTTTATGCTTTTTTTTAAAAAATTAATATTAAACCTAAACTCAATATATTTGCAAACCTCCCCTCCCCCATAAAAACACACAATGCAATTCCATATTCAGTTCAGCTCCTCCCATTACTGACACAATGCATAAAAACCCAGCATGGGTCAAAAAGAAAAGGGAGGCACAAAGGCGTCTGATGAGGTGACAAAAACAGGAATGATTGTAATAGAGAGCAAACACTGGGTTTGATTGCAGTAATGAGCAAATGGCCTTAACAGGTGGAAGCATAGCTATGGAAGTGTACAATTCGCAATCCCCCCACTCATTAGTAAGCAAATGAATTCAATCACCTCTCCTTTGGTAAGCGGCTTGATAATTCCCCGCAAAGTGCCGTCTGGCTTCAACCGCAGAGAGTAGCTTTAATAGGAGCCGAGCTGTTAATGCATCATTCACCACCGAGTCTGTGCTCAGCGTTCCACTAAGATCAGCCGGAGCACAATTGTTGGCCTCGAGCAAACAAACCCGAGTCAATTAGGTTGGGGCTCTGCAGGGAGCAGTGACAAGTGTTTTTCTTGGACTGCTCCAATGGCTTTACAAATTTTATTCATATGTCCCTTGAGGAAAAAGGCAGAATGCCCCTGGTATGTCCAGCAGGGCCGCAGTAAGAGTGATGATTTTCTCAAACACACGAACAAAACCTGAGCCTTGACATTGCCCGGGTCACGTACTGCACCGTCTGGCTGTGACATTTCCAGCGTCAAAGGCCAATCAATATATTTGTTGTGTAAGAGCGAGCAAAGAAGCGAAGCACTCAACAACCTCTTAAACTGAAGGAACCACAGATGAACCTAATCTCTCTATAGCTGGCAACAAATCCACTCTGCGGCACTAATCAATTCGTTAGGCAGCTTCTTTTTGAGCACACACACACTCATGTAAGGCACTGTGATGATTAGCCTGTCCCACTTAATCAGGTCCTATTACAGACACCTGCAAGGTTGCAACAGTCTTATATGATTATGCATAATCATAGAAATGTCTCATTTGAATGATAAGCAACATCAGAAAAAAAAGATGCGATTAATATCTGCTCCAAAAGAAATCAAATGTTCTCGAATATGAAACTATTCTTGTGAGCTGCAGAAATATATATAACATCCACATAAGATTTAGGCATAATCTCTCGCACATAATTTTGCATATGCTGTGCAGGCGTATAAATACACACAAACACCCACACAGGGCTGAGGGGGTAAAAAGCCTATCTGCTGTGGATAAAAGACATCCCTTATCAGCTTCCTCATAGAGGAGCCGGGAATGAAGGCATTTACTCAAATGAAAGAGGCAGCTTTTGGAGATAAGCCGAGAGAGACGAAGCCCAACTAAGCTTTTGGATTGGACTGGGCCAGCGAAGAGAACAGAGGACAAGAAAAACAGACAGAGAGGGCGAATACATGGATGGACGGACAGACGGATGGATGACAATGTGACAACAAAGTGATGGATCATTTTCAAAGTCGTTTTAGAAACCAGATGTGTGTGCATATTAGAGAGGAGTGTTTGGGTTTTGTCTGACGTGGAAGTGCTTATGTAAAGAGCATTTAGAGGCTGTGGGTGTGAAAGGCATTGTGTTGACCCCAGTGCATGTGCATGTGCAGGTCTGCACCTTCTGTCGATCTGTGTGCTCAGCACTGGCTCAGTCGGCACAGCGAGCTGGCACATCTTCACTGCTGCGCCGAGTTGCGAGCCGTGCTAGAATAACCTACTTCAAAGAGAGCCATTGTCACACTCTAATGTGCCGAACGACAGCCAGCGCCACAGAAATCAGCGCGCACTGAGACTGGATATTCCCTCTGAGTCTCTGTGAAATGGGGGGAGGAAGGGGAAAGATAGTGAAGGGTTTGTTCACAAACAGAGTTCGGTGCCAACATTAATCATGTAAGCTCTCATAAAATCATTAGAGCTGATCATTTGCAGTCAGGCGCTCCACAATGACATAGCGCTGACTGGAGGAAGAAAGAAGGCCAATTTTTAGAAAAAAAACTACTAGCCAACACACAGACACAGAAACCTGTGTGGAAGATGGCAAAACAAAGCCAGTTTTTATCATCAGCTTGTGCTATACAGCTATGTTAGCACCTCAGGCATTCTCTATCAACACACGTCATCATTTAACATATATAAATTTTATAAACTCTTTAAGTGCTTTATTTAGTCTGCTTATTTTAGACCACTAAAGCACCAGTTTCCAACCTTAACCCTCAAGATCTACTATCCTAAAGGTTTTAGATGCACAACACAGCTAAATAAAATGATTACCTCTTCAGCATCCCATCAAGTTTGGTAAAGGCCCAATAACAAGCCGTTCATTTGACTCAGGTGTGTTGTACCAGGATGAATCTGAAAGCTGCAGGGTGGCAGATTTTGAAGACTTGGGTTGGAGACACCTGAACTAAAGACTAACGCAAAGAAATAAATGATGCATTAAAAATGAACTCGTTTGTCACATTCTTTGGAAAAATATCAAGATATCCATATTATTAATTTACTAAAAAAAGCACATTTCAAATTCTAAATGAAAAAACAAATCTTTGAGTATATGCAAGCAGTTTTATTTTTGTTGCTTAAAGCAAAAATAAACAAGAAATGAACTGAAGAAAACAATTAAAGCAGTGACCCATAAAATATATCTGTACATACAGTCTATACAAACATCTTGATCACACCAAAAAAAATAAAATAAAATAAAATAAAATATAAATATATATATATATATATATATATATATATCTTTTTGATATTTCACTGTAACAATTAAAAAAAATATATATTTACACATCATGGGAACTGCTTTCCAGGAGGTACTTGGTAGTATCAGAAGGTATCTCAGACTTTTGAATAAAACAGGTTTTCGCCAGTTGTAGTATTTACGTCCTCCTCTAGAGGGCATAAGTCAAGCGCAGAATTCAGCACAGCAGGATTTTGAGAAAAGTACCAGCTTTATTAAAGCAGTTGAAGTTGCAAAAATGCATGTATGAAAAATGACACGATTAAAGTTGCAGGGTTAAAATAATTTCTTTTTCCTGGGGGAATGAAAATAAAAACAATCTTCCACACACCAGTCAATATGCACTGGCTTTTTGCCCCCAGCCAAGGAAGGCAGAAGGCAGAAAGGGGGCTGCCCAGAGTTTCATTTATGCATGAACCACCACTGCTTCTGGCACATATTTGTGTGTATTTGCTCTGATTTATGTGACTAATCGAATATCAATTTGTGTGCATCTCTGTGTGAGGAAAATGCTTACAACATAAATATTGGTGATTGCATCTCGGAAGCGTGCACAGAAAATGCAAACCACTTCTGTTTTGCAATTGCATTTTGTTAATTGATTAATGTGCAATTATTTGGTGTTTTGCAGCCTTTAGCAGAACTCTCATGGCAGGAAATTCTTAAAATAAAAAATATTCCTTCAAGGTTTATGCAAGTTTAAAAATTCTAAAACCATGTTTGCCAATTTTTTAAAGTTGTGTGGATAGGGAGAGTACATAAAACTGCATCTATTCTGTATTTTGCATATTCTTACTCCTATACAATAGTTTAAGATGTTTTGCTGGTGTGTGCAAGTGCATCTAGAGGAATAATTGGATAATAATTCCCAGTCAGCGTAATTAATCTGAAGAGCAGCAGGCTGTAAAGGGCTCGCGACATGGCATGCAGTACGAGTGTAAATCAGAAGCTCGGTGGATAACAAAGAAAGCGGTTAGGGTTGAATCGGTGCGTCTTCTGTTTACACTTAGCCACCTTTATACAAGAGCTGCACTCTATTATGTGCTTTGGACCCCGGGGTATTGCAGATCGGTGGTCTGGGCACCTGAGTCTGAAGGCTGGAGCTGACTGTAAAATCAATGGACTGTCTTACTTTCACAGCTGCCGAGCCGTGGTTGGAAAGAATTAGAAGAGTTTTATAGACAATCTGATCTGAGGTGGAAACAGAACTTTGAACCGCAAGGGAGAAAGGAAGAGTTTGTGCTTCATTTATGTTTCCTATCTCTCAGCATCTCTCAGTTTCTCTTCTCTGCTATAATTTTCTCACCTCTTTGGATTAAAAACAGTTTCCCCTTAAATAACTAATTCATGTCTATCAGGGCATCAAAGGGGACTGGTTCCATATTTTAACAGAAAGCTTCCTTATGTGTTGGACTTGTGCAGAAACGTGCAAAAACAACTATGAGGTAATGCTATCCAGTTTCCCTTCAAGGTCTCCGTCTTCAGCCTCGGCACGCGGGAAACGGGAGGCTAAATGGTGAGGTTTTGGTACAGGGAGCAGCGTGGGACATTTCTCATGTTGTCAGAGCTCCCGCTGGGGCACACATATACCTACAGCTCTCAGCATCCAGAGGCCATCACTGCAGCAGGCGGGCCAATGGAACCCACGCACTCACTGCAATGGAAGGACTCGAACTGTCACTCGCACACACAAGGGCAATTTCCCCACAGGAGGCCCAAGGCCTGCACATACTGTTCAAACAAATCATTCAAACACAACATACGGGCCAAAGCAGACACAGTTAGTGTATGTCATAGACCTTCCTGTGCTATATAGATAAAGCAGATCGGTTTGTGTATATTTACTAAGAGAAAAAGGAATGTCGGCGAGATATCAGTCAGATGAAGATGAGACATGATGTGAAAGTCCTCAGCAGAATGGTGAATGCAGGTTTTATCAATGTTACCATCGGTGTGCAACTGTAGTCTCCTCCACTAAAGCAATTTCATCAGCAATGCCAAAGCTCCTGTATCTCTTAAACTGACAACATGGACTCAACAGAAGAAGAATTTGGAACAAAGCTCCGCATTTCAACAAATTATATCAAACTAAAGGAAGAGAGTAAAACATGTTTGGTTATAAACATTGTATTGTAACAGTATAAACACATAATCTAAAAATGAAAAATTTTCTTTGCATGTTGATGGTTTTTCTGTCCACTTTAATATTCCAATAAATATCTGCGAAACATGCTTCTTGAGATTGAAGCCCTTACACCTTCCTGACATTTCTTAATTTGGTCTGCTTTCTTTCAATAAATGTTTAATTCAGAAGCAAAAATTCATCTGTCAGTCGCATGCCTCAGTAACATCACTTGACATGAAGGAAAGAAAAAAAAAATCACACAATTGTAGCTTGACCAAATACTAGAACTAGATACTAAAACCAAATGCTAGAAAATAAATGCTTGAATGCTAAAATCATATTTTTATTTAAATCATGTTTTCCCTGATATAAACTCAAGTATTTGCTGTCAAATGAAATAATAAAGAGCTTGTCCTTGCACTTCAACTTTAAGTGATAGATGGTTTTTTAGATGTTTTGATTGATGACGCTCTTCACTTCTTTTATAATTGAGCTATTCAGATTTGGTTTCAGTCATGGATTTTATCATAGAGATAAAAGCTAAGTAGCTAAGCTGTGATATCCTTATTTTTAAATTGGGGGATGTGAAGTTTCCAAGAACCTTCATTATTCAAAAGCTATTAGACTTGAGCTTATTTTTTGACATGGCCATATACTGCTGACAAAGCTGTGAAAGGACATACATTGTGTTGCAGTCTGTTGATTCAAAGCAATGCTGGTTATGGACAGTGTGGCCCTTACAGCCATCTCTTCAGCACAAAGCATATGTACGTATTTTTACTTTTCAAGGCTCTTAGATGGCTTAACGCTCAGTGCACAGTTTCACATTAATTAATTTCCATTCATTATGAGGGATATTTGTAGCAGCTTGATATTTTTACCAATATAGTATGTGCTGCAAAAACGAAAAAAATTCTAATAGATTGCAACTAAAGATAGTTTGCCACAAGCTCTCCATGCAAGAAAGACAACCATGTAAGAGAATAACTTCTCTGGCATTGCACAATAAAGTCTCATCTCATTTTTGCATGTGGGATTGATGAATGTAACAAAGAATCAAAAAAAAGACATCTTAAGCTGTTAGTACATGGAAAAATGTTAGGAATGAACATCACTGCATTAACAAATGAACACATTAAGAGCATGTACTTTAAAAGCTTATGCATACTTCTGTGATCAGTCCAAAAAACAAGGAATGAAGCGGTTAGATTAGCTCATCTGGAATTATAGCTCTGATTTAGGATGACCCCTTGATCCAGTGCATGTGGTGGGAGATTGGGAAAAAAGAAAAGCCACCTTTAAACAATGTCCCCCACCCCATGCATGAAGCTGTTGCAGAACTGAAGAGATTGTTAAGTGGCAGGCTATTGCATGATTTGGAGTGTACAAAGTTGTGTTACTGCAGTAAAACTTTACAACGTTTTCTGCTCCAAAAAAAAAAAAAAAGACCTCAAGAAGTGCTTACATTCCTGCTGCTATTTGATCATTTTTTTTGTAAATAGCCTGTTTTTATCCTCAAATATACATGCAAATTATGTACATATTATTTAAATGATCAATGCACAATGCTATTTTTAACAACTATATAGGGATATTTTTCTTATGCTACATATTTGCCCTTATTCTATCCTAAAAAAAAAAGTCCTGATATGAGCACTAAAGGTTTTTAAGCAGCTAAACAGTCAGATACACAAAAATGTGATGCATTGTGAAAACTATATAGCTAAGAAAATACAACCCAGTGTTTTTCTTTTATAAATCACAAAATTACCCCGTAAGTCCTCCCAGAGAGAGGTCGACGATTAACAACATACTAGAAACCTCCACAAACATAAGCTCAAGCTCAGTATATTAACTTGTAGGTGGCATTTGACTTACAGAAAAACATAAAACAAATAAAAGATGTCACCTTTGGAGAAAAATAGTTTTGACATAATTTTACATTTATCTATTGCTGCTGTTGCCTAGAGGAAAAACCAGGCTTGAGCATTAAATTGAAGAAGTGCTTCATTCAGACATCAGCAATCAGAATAGGAAGTTAAGATAAAAAAAAAAAAATACAAAAAAGAAAGAAATGCCACAAATGACTGTTTGACAATAGCTCCAACTCCAGTACATTTTACAACATACCTGAATCTATGAATTTTCTCCTCAACCTGTCATCAGAAGTCCAGGAATAAAGCATTCATTAGATTCAGGTTGGAACATGGACACGTTTAAAATATGCAGGACAGTTGTTCTCAAAGATTGGAGTTGGAGACCCCTATTGCGCTAATAGTGGGGATTATTTGCCTTATAAATGGAAGAGAGAAAGACAGAAGTGAATCAAGCAGGATCAGAGCTGTCACCCTTATTCCGTCCAATTGAACAGCCTTTTCATTAAACTCCTCCGGATACCTCAACTTGCCACTTCAAGTTGAGGTATACCAACTTAAAAGACTTCAAGTAAGACCATTCCAGAAAACTGGGCCTGAATCAGCGTCACTAAACAAACAAGGCAACTTTTAAAATCGATTTTGCTTATCTGCGTTTAATCTCTCCCCAGCTCTGCTTTCTGGGCGTATTCAGCCCCCACAGAGAGGTCACAGGCTGTAATCCAACCTCCTTGTAATTACCCCCATCAGACCAAGGAACCTCTTTAGTGCGGATTTGCCAGTTCGACCTCCCCCCATCCTAATGTCAGATCCAAAAGATTACAAAAGAAGAAAAAAAAAGGATTCAAATCGGAAGAATGTCACCCACTCTCAAATTGGCAAGCATGTAATCAGCCCTGTAACCTGCCGTCTGCTTGGAGGGATTGCTGAGGAGGTGGGGGGTTGGGAAGCATTGAATTCAAGCCTGATAATATAGTTGGATAGTTTCACAAGCAAGAGCACACAGGAATCAAACCCTGTCTCTAAACTGTATAACAGTGATGCCACAGCAGCAACAGCGCTCCCCTGTGACCCAACTTGCTTGTGAGGTGATATAACAGCAGAGGTTAAATTGGAACAAGGAAAAAGCCTGTGAAGTCTGACAAAGAAACACCCTTCACCGGGGAGAGAAGCAATTCCATTTTAAGACAAGAGAAGACGCACGACCCTGAATGTTGCACCTTGAAAAAAAAAAGTTTTAAAAAAATCAAAGAAATGCCAATGTGCCATCCATTTGCATGAGACATTTGCCCATGCATTGAAGCCATTTTATGAGATCAATGTAATTTAAAGCTCCACACAAGATTCGTCATATTCAGACATCTGGTGAGTGTGGGAATGTGTATAAAAATCTCTCTCAGAACTATTTCTTGAAATCTTTTTCATTTTATGCCTTTTCACCTTCAGATTTCTCGCACATCTTTGAGTTCTTTGATTATGAAGTGGAATGAAAGAGTGAAAAGCTTTATTCAGCCATACAGGGGGAAAGTGCACTCGCATTAAAGAATTGCAAATTATTTTTCTTGTCTTTTCCTCTTTTTTTGTCTTTTTCTTTTTGCAGAAACTGGAATAAATATGATTGAGGGTTGGACATAAATCAGCCCAGCAGAGCAGGTCCATTAACTCAACCCACACAAACGATAAGTACACCTTCATTTTCTCACATAATCTGAGACAAGATGGAGTTAAACATGCAAATGAAGTGAAGAAATGTTCTGGTATATAAATGTACTGCTCTGGGAATTCTTTTTTTTTTTAACCTTGAAAGATTCTATCACAATTCTGAAACCTAGTAGGATGATTATGCAATGTAAGCAAGTCTGAAAACAAATGCAAAATGTTAACGGAATTTACTCAAAATAGAGAGAACAAAGTGAAAATAAAAAAGTAAATATATTTGGAGATGTTGAGGATTTTCTTCAAGAGCCCTTGCTCTGTGCTATTTACAGCTTCTAAATATTCAGCTGCAGCTTCTAATATCTACTTTCCTTTTTTAATTATTTTTTTTTTACCGTTTGTACCTCTCATAAACTTCTTAAAAATGATAAATCCTTAATAACTTTGCTTCAACGTGAAATTTACGAACTGATTTTTCATTGAGAACTGGTCAGATTTCCCCCAAGGATTTAAAACAAGGGGGTGGGGGGAAATCTACTGCGGTCGTGTCCGGTGTTATTTCCCCTGATGCCATAACTTTCAACAGTAGATACGTGCAAATATTATTACTGTGGCGTCAAAAACCAGACATTTGATTTAAGATGCATATAACGCTCCATAAAACTTGCAAATAATTCAGATCGATTCCTATGATCGATGAGCTAAATCACTTTATTAATGACTCACTGAGACTCTCCAGCTTGTAAGATCAACATGCACAATCCTCCTTTTTCATATTCAGACACTTTTTGGGGGGATAATTTGCTCTCGTCTTAGCGCCGCTGCCAGAGCAGCAGCTGAAAGCGGCGACAGACGCGGCTCTTTCCCGCTCATCTGACGGAGGGATCTCAGCCTCAGCGCCGTCACAAGGTGCTCAACACTTACCGATCAGCATCGTGCTTCCAGGAGCGTGTCCGGCTGCCTCCTGCTCGGTGTGTCACCTTGCGTAAAAGTCGGTGTGAAAATTTGTACAGACTTGTATCCCCTGGGAGACAGGACACGCACGGCGCGCAGGTGCGACCTGGAGACTTTCTATAGTCGCGCGGGGGACTCGAAATATGCCAGAGTTGCTTCTTGGCGACTTCTTTCCTCTCTTGCTTTTTTTTTTTTTTTTTCCTTTTCTGTATGTATCCTTTTCTGTACGCCTGGTCACCAATCCATTCGAAATATCCCACCGATGCGCGTTCCTCTCAAGTCAAAATCCGCACGCTGGTGCCGCTGCTCCGCTTTGCCTGAAGGAGGCGAGGAATGGGTTTGTTGGAGAGAAGCAGAGCGCAATTGTCTGCTCCTTCTCTCGCTCTCTCTTTGCTCTGACTCTCCTTGTCATCCCTTTCTCTCTGTCCTACCTCTTCCCCCCTCTTCATCTCAGTAAGCTCCTTTACCTTGGATTCTATTTTATAGGCACTCCTCAAACCTGACCGACTTGGCAACACTGTAGGTTGTATGTTCTTTCAGTTGATATAGGGGGGAGTGTAGATGAGTGGTGATAGAAGTATCACCGAGGATTGTTAAATATAAAGAGGGAGAAAGCATTATTTTCTGAGATAACATTCCATTTGTGCTCCTAAAAAAAAGATGATTTGTCTGCACTTCTCCAGCTGCCTTGTGTGCATGACAGTGTGTAAGTGAGAGTGGTTGCGAGTGATGGTTTTTCACAGCCATCTCTCTTGCCAGCTCGCTACTCCTTAGTGTGTTCTCTTGTTGGTGGGTCTTTTTGGTGAAGCTGACAAAATATCCCAGGGTTGGGAATTGGCTCAGCTTTTAGTGGGGCCAGATCCTAACAAATAAGTACAGAAAGGTTTGTGTTTTTGTCTAAAATCCTTATGCCTTGTAGAATTATTCAGACCCCAATCATATTTTCTCCCGCAAAGCCACAAACATCAATTATTCTCTTTACTAGTTGTAAAGTGGAAGGAAAAAGATGCATTGTTGTCAATATTTTTTATAAAGGAAATCTGAAAAGTAAGGCAGCCATTTGCATTCAGTCCCTTATACTCTGATACCCTTAAATGAATTGCAGTTCATTCACCTGTTTGTAATTTAATCCCAGTATAAATCTAGCTGTTCTGTTAGAGAACATTAGCAAATCAACTAATAGTTATTAAAATAAAACAACCCGTCATTTGAACATTTGACAGAGTTCAGAGAATTGTCTCCATAGTAATTACTATTGGGTATTGTCCTGGTAGTGTCGGGATGCTGTATAGAAATACATGCCACATTTTCATCTTTTCATTCATGAAAAATGTTTAAAGCCATTCGTAATTGGAGAATGACAGAACGTACACATTTTCAAGGGGAATGAATACTTCCACCAGGGATGATAGGCTATGAGGATCTTTGGCTCAATGCGAAGCTGTCTCGGAGTCGGGCCAAAACCAATCATCTAGGGTGTTATCAGGAACCTAATTACACTATTAAACTTCTCCTTCTTCATCTCAAAATTCCCTTCATTTCCTCTTTGTGAACTCCCTCTCATTCTGTGGACCACTCTCTCCTCAAACTGCACATCCATCTATATTTGTGCCCCCTCAAATTCAACACTCCACATTTTCCATTTTCTTACATTTGCTGGTTTGGCAAAAATGCCAGCTGCTGTGCTCATGCCGTCATTGCAGGGGAAGGCTTTCTATTGCATCTGAATTCTCTGGGTCCAATGTGTCTCACCTGCCTCTGTCTAATTTCACACTTGTCTACTGCTAATCAATGCACAATGCTTGTTCCTAGCCAGTTTGTTGTCATGTACCTCAGTCTGCAGATGCACTACAAAGTGTGAAAGTGAAGCATGGCAGCAGGGACAGGTTGTAATGATCAGACTGCTGATGGAGAGTTCCTTTTAAACCATGAAATATTGGCTCTGACAGAGGGTTACATGGGGCGTGAGCCGCCTTTCCCCTCCGATCCAGGTTCCTGTTCGTTGCCGCTCACAGAGGCAGCAGCGGTCCCAGAAATCTCTCTCCCCGAGGCAGAGCAAAGGATACAAGGGCAGCTGGGCTGTCCCACTGCCTCATGCCAACCGCCGGCCTGCGGGCTGGCATGTCGGAGCCAGGGCTAATTAGAAACACGGGAACGACTCCAGGCCTGACATCGGCGAGCCTCAGCCAAAATGATTTGTTCTAGCCTATTTGTTTGAAGGATAGAAGATGAACACAGCTGCACATCAGTACGAATTTTAAAACTGTTAATGTTAAAAGGAAAAAAACAAAAAAACAAACTGTTATCGATCTAAATTGTCCTCAAAGAACAAGACTTAAAATCTGAAAGCATCAACTATAGACTTGCTACAAATTCATTTTCAAAGGTGTTTTTATATGTTACTAACAAAAAAGCCTAAATCCATCCTGGTGGCGTTGCTGTAATATTGATTTTGTCAGTTTCTTCCTGTATGATAAGGTTAGCTGCAGTAAATTGGTTTGTTTTGGTACCTTATATACACTGAGATGCATTTTTGAAAAAACTGTTTGGGGCTGCGCTTTTAATCAGATGAAGCTTAAAGTTTTAGACATACCTCCGCAGGCCAGATTTTCTGAGATAATTTAAAAGAGAACATGACCCCTTTCAGGACTTCTACCTTAACTCCACGGTGCATTCAAGTCAAATCACTCTAGATTATATATTTAATTAAGACTAAAACAAATTAATGAATAGTATCCATAATAAAATGTCACTAAAGTCCAATTTAGCACTTTCTAAGTAACATTTTAATCACTCTAAGATAAACACCAGACACTTCTCTATAGTAGACATTTGAAATGCTGCAATTTAATAAGACATAATTGTCAGAACAAGATTTGAGTCTAAATCTTTGTGGAAGAAAAACATAAATCAGGGACATTTTTGAAGTTTGCTATTCAAGATTAGGTTCTTTAATTTTTGTCTATTCTGAATTGTTTCCAACCAGGCCAAGGAATCTAAAAGTAACTTGTCTGATTTTCTTATGATTTTGAATACAATGCTTTTCCTTAGTAAATGAGATTTAATTTTTTTTTAATGAACATAAAAACCAACTGTCTTATTGCCCACACTGAACAGCCACAATGTTCCAATCAAATTTAACTTTTTGCGTGCTGCTGTCCATGGTACTGGACAGTGAGTTAATGATAAAAAACAAAACATTCAAAAGGTAATGAAGAAGATTAGTCTCATAAGTTTAACTGGCTATTATTCAATGCTGTGTTAACATTGTTCATACTTGATTTTATATCTTATCATTTTAAAAACTCTAGAAGTGAGTGGTCAAAATAAATAGCAAAACCAATTTACAACAATAGAAAAAATGGTCAGTTATGTTTTTAAAAAGTGTTGAATCAGATTTAAAAATGTAATTTTATTAATTTAGAATAATCAAGTGTGAGGTTAGCTGTAATGTGTCAGTAGGTTTACACTGTTCAGCCTTAGAACTCTGCACAGAAGCATCCAGCCCTGACAGAACTGCTAGCTAAAAAAAAAATACCTTCATAGATTCACTTCCAAGACATCGACTGTCACCAGGATCTCTGTGTGCAGCTGAAAGTTAAACCTCAGTAAATTGTGGACAATTGTTACCCCACAAAAAATGGTTTTAAAGAATGGAGGGATCAGAAAGATCTCACCACAGGCAGTTGATGTGGTGTAAAACAGACTCATGAGCTCGTGCAAAATCTGGAAGCAGCTTTGTTGTTACATGTGTCACAACTCCCACCGAGGATAGTAAGGATACTTTCATCTCAGCGGTCTAGTCTGAGCATATCAGCCATGCCCGTGAACAGAACTTTTAAAGTCAAAGTGTTTCCAAAAGTACAGCAAACAACAGAGAAGGAAGAACAACAAGAGGCAGCAGAAAACAAATCAAAAGCTATAATGCCAAGCACAGGATCCTGTTAGCTGGTCCAGAAACAAAGATTCTAACATAATCAGAGTGAATTTCTTCAGGTCCCCATAAACACTGAAGAATGAAGGGTGTTATGATATTGTCCCATCATGGTATTAAAGATTTAAAGGTTGATGCTCCCTCATGTCTCATACCTGTATTTGGCATGCAAGAGATAGTTTGTTTACATGTAAAATATTGATAGGAAATTGTCCAGCAGAATTGACAATGCATCACAGGATTGAAGAAATGGATAGATGCAAAAAGAATATTTTTTATTGTGTGATGCAAAACATTTTGTAACAATAACTAGAAAGTAACCATATTGTAATTTAATAGTGGTTTGGACTATCCAAAATATCCTAGCATCATTAAGTTGCAGTTACTTTAAATGTCCAAAATTTCTAATCAAAAGTTAAAATGCAAGAAAACAAATGCAATTTTATTCTTTTTTAAAATGTTGCTATACTAGCCAGACATTTCTGTAAAATGAATCAAATTTACTTTATATGTAGTTCAACATATGAAAACCAGGCGTGATGCATTCAAGTTACAATGCCTACAGGTCAAAAGTTATCTAACAAAGCCAAGCCAGTTGAAATGAGTCTTTGATTTTTGCTACAGCTGGGGACAGTGTAGAGATGAAGTTACTCTTGTTGACATGAGTTATCACATCTCTATGCCTAAATAATAACATTTTGGGAAAATTTGGCCACCACAGCTCAAAATACTTATCAAATTAGTCAACAGCAGAAGTCAGAGAGTAGTTGTCCATATAAGTCAAAGTTGTGAGGACCGCATACTGTAAAACTATCATCAAATCACAGTCATTTGTTCATCTAAGTGTTTGTCAAACCCTGTCGAGCAGTTTGGTTAAATCACTTGTGATTTCATAAATCCAAATAAATTGTCAGCAGAATTATCCTTTTTTTTTTTTTTTTTCCCTTAGACGTTGGCTTTTTGAAACATTTGGTGAAATATTACAAAACTCAAAACAACAGGTTTTTTTTGTCTGTGTATATTTGTTGGTGATGATAATACACCACTGGATACACTATTTAAGTGTAAACTGGAGAAAAGCCCAACAATAATTTGTAAAACTGATGACTCTATTGACTTTTTGACTCAGTGTGATTCCATTCACAGTAATTATGGTTAATTTTCTGTCCTTTTTTCATTCAACCAAAAAGAACCCCTGAAAAGTCAAGCCACTTAAGTTTGTAATTTGAATGTCCCCAACACATTTTCAGGTTTCAGCAGTCACCCTTTTTGGGTCTGGTCACCATGGTTACAGGTGTTGTTCTCGTCTGTCACAAGTTTGTGGAAAAAGGCACAGCTTAGGTCCCACTGCGCTGCTGTAATTCAATAGATGGACTGCTGACCATGTGCAGACATAGAAATCCTGCTCTTATAAAGAAGTGAGCCAACATCCAAAGCAGTATGGTACAGAACAACTCGTTTACAGGTGGCCTATGGAGATTTTACATAAGCAAATTTGTGAGTAAATTCAGAGCTGTCAGATTCAATCCCTGCATCCTTTTTTGTTGAATTGCTATTTATATACATGGCACAACTTTATTCATAAGCTAGTTGGGTCTATACCTTCAATTTATAATTTCAGGGGATCTGGTTAATGACTTTTAAAAATTTGATAGTTGAGAAAGTTGACTAATTCCCTTGGTAAATGCATAAGGCAGCTAAGTTTCTTATACCACTGGCAGATTTAGATGCAAAAAATATTTCTGTGTGCGAGTATTAAAGTACATTGTATTAAAAGATAACACAATGTAAAAATAGCATTGATAAAAATGCTTCAATTTTAATTAAAAAATATTCATACATTTTTAAGCAAATAATTGGACATTTTTTCCTTGCAGTTCAGCACAGCCAGCCATCTTGTAATTCCAGCCCACGTTTGTAATGTTTCCCATGCATTTTGATTTAATAGTTTACTTTTTGTTAGCTCTAAGATGTTGAGGATCTCTTTGCCACCACCCTAATCTTTTTTTTCTCTCCACATATTCTTTATCAAATTCATCTGGCTGGTTTGCTTCATAACATTTGAATTGCTTCCAGTGTTGGTAGAATCAAAATATTATGTGAAACCCATTATCTGAATAATTTTGGTCTTAACTGTATGTTTGACAAAAACTGAACAAAATACGAGAAATAATAGCTGAGTGCATAATCAATACATATTAGTGGCTAATTTTATTGATGTAGCATTTAGTTGTTATTAAATGTCACAGAATGACTCAAGGGGTGTATGCAGTGTATAACAGCTTCTCTGCATTGAAGCTTTAGAAAATTACTTCAGTGCACACATAGGACATTTATAAAGGTTTAAATTTTATATTGTTTGCTGCACTGTCAGTTTTTACTTGAGTATTGTGTATTTGCTTGGAACCAGTTAAGAACAAAACCACCTACCATAACTAAGTGCAGATGGAAATGCCCAACCAGGAGTTTCTTTTTGTAAATGCAGGACAATGAATATGAAGTTGACACTGGTGGACCATTAATAAGTTGTCTGACTTGCTATGAGCCAAGTATCTACGGTGATGAGTGAAGGACCCTGGAGAGAAGAGAAGGTCAAGTTGTCACTCTAAAGTTTAATGAATTTGCGTTATCAGTCCACAGTGAGGTTCATTTCTCTACTTTTCTCTGGAATGCTGTACCCAGGTGAAAGCATGCCAAGATTAACGTGTTGTTACGGGACAAAATTATACCTAAAAAGTACTAAGATTAAACTAAGTGTGTTGCAATGCAATTTTAAACAGAGAAATGGTGAATGAATAAAAGTGTTGGAAAAAAGGTGGTGGGAAAAAAAATTGTTATATTTATATATATATATATATATATATATATATATATAAAAAATGGCCACACGTTTGTGATTTTTTCTTTCTTTGTAAAATCAATAATAATTTTTCTTACACTTCCCAATTGTGCATTTCTTAGTATTGCTCTAGTAAATAGATCAACACTATACACTATATTAATATTTTTGCAGAGCACTGAGATCTTTGTAAGAAAGTAGAACTTGTTAGATCGGAGAAAAACGTGAGAGAGCCGTTCAAGACAAAGCCAGTTTAAGACTTGATGGAGGTGGGACGTAAGATGAAGCATGAAACGGAGATTTCTGCTGTCACCTGAGAGGATGATGCCGATTGACTGTGTCAGGCAGCACTAATGCCATGTGACATCTGCTTAGATATGGCTTTTGGGCATCTTTGCATCTTTCCTCTGTTCTCTATGTCCACCCCCTCATCTACACACATGTACTCACACACACACTAAGTAGTATTAGTCATTCACAGAAGGTCACAAACTTCTCAGGCTCATCTGACAGACTTCTGACATCCACCTTTTGTGTAACAATATGAGGCAGGAATTTAAAAATGTATAAAAAACAATTATATTTTCAAATTTAAAAAGAATCAAGACAGTAAAAATGTTCAGAAATAGGTTCAGAAAGTTAGAAAGTACATGGAGTTCACTGAAATATTTTATTAAATATGTAAAAACCTACATTCAACATATTTTGAATATAATCTTTAATTTGACCCCTGAGCATTCTGGGTCTGTAAAACATACATAGATGCATAAAAAATATGTAATTGTTGGGTTTTTCAGAAATGATAAAAATTCGATGATCATGGGAAAACAGTTTTGGATTTTAATGTAGCTTAGGTTCTTTAGCTTTTAACTACTATATTATTGAGCCATCAGGTTTCAGCTTTGTGATAAGAAACAAATACAGGGTTTAAAGTTTTGAAAAAAAATAATAGGTGGAAACAAAAAAATTCCTTGCCACACTTCATGCTAAATTCCCTTCTTGTATACAGTATAAAATACAGTATAGAGTATAAAACAGTCTTAGCAAGCCTTTTTGAAAAAAACTCAAACACTGGAAATAAAACAAAATCTTCTGGTTTTGCTTATTATTCATTTAAAATGTTTCAAATAAAGCAGCAAACTTTACTATCAAACAAAAATAACCAGAGTATGTACAGAAAAAAATATATACAAATTATTATTTCATTTACTGAGGTAAAATATTATGAAAATCAATCTGGCCTTGTATAAAAAAAGTAACTTCCCCTCTAAGCAAAACAACTGAGCGCCATCTTTGATAAAAGCAGCAATAACAGTTATTCAGTCCTTTCAATAGTTATGGAAACATTTGGCCCCCTTTTCTTTGTTGAACTGTTTTAATTTAGACACACTGGAGGGTCTTTGAAGGACCTGCTTAAGGTCACTGCTGTATAACGCAAGTGCCCTTGAAATTAAGGTCACAAACTCATGGCCACAAATTCTCTTTCAGGATTTTTTGCTTGAGAGCAGTTTTTTATGTTACTATATATCACATTGGTGCATTGAGTGTTGTGCCAGGGATAGTGTGCAGGTAAAGTTTATGGTGAAGTTTGCAGGGAACAAACAGTAGAAATGAATGGAATAAAAACATCTATCAAATGAATATTTAAGGTATAGTGAATATATTGCATCTCTAAAATTAATTTTCAGTTGTAAACGTGGGTGAAACTTTGTTCAAAATAAAAGACAAAGCACAGAGATGTTGACATTTTTTTTTCCATAGGAAAAAGATGAGAGCTTTGGATTCACTCCACTCCTCATGTGGATTTTGTTAAATGTATTATTACTTAAAGCTCCAGTCATGTCTCTAAGGGTGAGTGCTTTGCGTGTATTTAGATGTATCCATGACATTGACAATTCAATTTTTTTATTGCACTCAGAAAAATGAGCCTGAAATAACAAATAGAACAAACTGAGTTCATATATAACCACTATAAAATCATGGCTTTATTCACATGGACTCCATTCTGGGAGTTGGCATGAATCCCTGGTAAAATGTAAGCAGAATAATTTAATCTAAGCTTGATAAAGATCAAATTTAACTATAGTGAATAGATCAAAGAGGTATGAACCAATAAGCTGGAACTCAAGAGGTAAACAAGTGCAGTGATGCTGTCTAAGGCTGTATTGTATTATTGACTTACTGCATTTTCTAGTGGCCCTCAATGCTCTTTGAAAGGGAAATGTTAAATCAGCGATGCCTTAATAATTTTGAAGCCACATCAACTGTCCAGGTGATTCACATTTCTCTTTGAGAACTTTGAGATCAGCAGATGTAAGAAAAACATCTACATTTGTGTGGTTGTTTTACTGATATTAGGAGCAGAGATGCATCTGAACAGGTTTGATGTAAAACATTGTTCTACTGTTACATGAAAAACACAATATGATAACGGAGTTGACAATTTAAATTCTCTAACACTTCATATTAGTTGTAATAACCATATTTCTGTTCATCTTCCCCACATAACGCAGATCTTCACCTTAACTCTTAGATTTCAAAAAGGTTGCCACCATTTACAAATCAAGCTTTTTCCAGGTCAGACAGACATTGAAAACTTAAAGGAATAAAACATACCTTTGGTGCAATATGTTCACCCTTCCTTTAATCTGCTAAAAGCCTCACTCTCTCTCACTTTCTCTGAGCCTTAATCACACATACACACCTCTCACTGTGCCTTTGTTCGAAACGCAGTTTCCTGTTAAGATCCTACATATCTGTGCTTCTCTCTGAATTATTATAGCTATCTTTCAGTCTTCACTCAGCGATAACATATATCCCAGAGAGTTCTGCTTTTAGCACAAGCTAAAAGCAAATATGATGTTCACTCACTGAGAAAACTGGGTTTTTTTTTCAGTTTCTCACCGTCATGCCACATATCTAGTTCAACCAAGCTGAAAATCTGTTAATTTTTGTAAATAGTTTTAATTTTTTTTTTTATCAAGAAGAGACATCACTGGCACTCTGAAAATAAAACATACCTTGTTTAAAACTAAGGAAAACATGA
>CAEFZX010029385.1:0-15684 GCA_903066825.1 Alfaro cultratus
TTTGAGCTATGGTCTTAAACTTTTGATCAGCTGAAAAAATCATGTTTGAGTATAAATGCAGTTTTCAATTCATTCCCTGCTCAAAAGGTTTTGTCTCTTACGCTGATTTCTTCTTTTAACATTGTGAAGCTCTACTTAGAACCTTCTTAAGATCCAATAGTGCAAAATGCAAGTTCTTGCAATATTTTGACTGGTCTTAAGATTTTGATCAGTAGTGTATATAGATATATACATAGATATATATCTATATATATATAGATATATTTATCTATAGATATATTATAAGCAGCTTCAAGTCATGACCACAGCAGAAGAACTAATAATGGCACATATTCCCATAACTGAGTATGATGCAGATCAAAGTGAAATTCTGTGTCAAAGCTATGGCAGCTCTGACACAGCTGCTAACAGCAGAAAATGAGCAGCTCATAAGAACATGTTGATCATTTTATGACAAATGGTCAAAAATGCAGCTCTTGTTCTATGTTTCAACAGTACAAAATCTATTGTGTTTACACAATTGCGAGGCACTCAGGAAGGCTTCCTGTGAGCTAAAGAAGGAGACCAGGAAGTTGTATTAACAGACAAGCACACACAAACATGACTCCAAGCCTGGTCTGACAAGTTAAAGTAAACTCCAGTTTCTGCTGCATATTTCTAGGAATGGAGAAGAACAGTAAGCTATGAAACAGCAAGGCCATATGCAGCTCTGTTGGAATCCTTGTTGGGGGTTAACATTACCTCCAAGTGACCGCTGAAGGCCGCATGGTGCAGAGCAGTTCGGCCTGCTCGGTCAGATACATTCACATTACTGAGGAGGGGGACGAGGGCTTCGGCACAGCGAACTGCCTTGTTGGCTGCAGCGATGTGAAGCGGCGTCTGCCAGTTCTTGTCTCTGGCATTCACGTCTGCAGAGTGTTTCAGCAAAATCTGGACCGCCTCCTGCAGGAAAGACTTATGTTACTGTTGATATTCTGCTTAACTCTGATACGAGTTTAGCAGAATGGACAAGAAAGAATGACACAGGACCAGAGGAATATTTGCCTACCTCACAGCAGGAGGCCACAGCCCTGTGCAGAGGAGTCAGCCACTTGTTATCTTTGGCATTTACTCTTGCACCTGCAAGGAGGAAGACAGACTGGGTGAGCCTATTTGAAGCTAAAAACAGGAACAAAACATTTACTTCAGAGTTTGGAGTTTTATGTTCCATATATAAAAAACAGCACAGTGTTGAAATTACTTTCTGATTTGCCATTAGAATGGGAAGTGAACGTTGTGAATACATTTACTTTGCATTCAAATGAGCAGGATGGCCATGAAAAGAAAATAAGCTTCACATGTTGCTGCTTCATGTGTAAGCCAAACTTTCAGCATTGTCTTTGTAGTACTGCTTTTACTCCGCCTGTTGCATCATCAACAAATGACCTAAAGGTGGTGGACAGGTGGTTCCTTCCAGAGTGATCAAAGCAGGAAAAAGTGAAAAGTTTCTGTGTGCAGCACCGTCCCAGGACAAAAGTCTCACACAGCATAAATCTATTTGTTGACAAAGTTATGGCGCTTTTCCTGACATTTTGAAGGAAAGCAAGACGTAACCAAAAACAGCCCTGCCAGTTCTTCCAAAAACTATAGGAAAGGGGGCCAGCAAAGAGATTCTGCTCTTCCCTAAAGTCATAACGGAAGAAGACTGACCTTCCAGTAAAACCCAGCGAAAAAAACTCAAGTAGGTAGGTATCTCAAGGAAACTATCATCAATGGCTATTAGTTATGATGTTATTTTATTAATATTCAATGGAATGCTTTAAAACGGCTATTCTAGTCCTCAAAATTATTTTGATAAAGTTTTTAGTGTTATGTGTATTTGGAAGGTTTTAGTAAATAATTTTAACATCCTTATTTTTAATAAACAAATAGTTTGTTGCAATTGTTGTGCAATTTCAAAACTGTGAAGGAACTCTACATTGCTCATCTTTACATCTTATTTAAAAGCAAAGCTATTGAAAAACTGGAGACATTTTAGAACATAAAAATTTGAAAACGGAGTACTTTGTCAATTTTGAGAAAATACAGTCAATATGGACAGGCTACGCGATTAACTACATTGGGGCGGCAAACTGGGTAACATTAGAGCGGATGCTCCACACATAAAGGCTAAAAGTCGTTGAACCAGGCATCCAGGGTTTGAAACCAGTTCAGGGCTTTGCTGAATCTCTTTCTGTCCATTTTTTTGTCCACATACTGTGGATAAAGGCAACTGGCACAAGAAAAAAAAAAATCTTGGTAGGCCTATGTATAATGCAAACATCATGTAACCACAATCTATTCAGCAGAATCTTATATTTTAAAAATATTTACACATCATAAAATGAAAAAATGTTCATCGTTATCATACTGTTTAACTGAACCAAAGTAGATCAGATAAAAAAAAAACCTGCTTTGAGGTCAAATGGATCCCTTCAATCTGATTAGGGAGCCTACCTGAAAGAATCAGTAGCTCTATAATTTCTGCATCTCCGAGATAGGCAGCAGCGTGCAGCGGAGTTCGCTTCTCGTTATCCTGGAATAAGTAAACAGAGAAAGACTGCTGTGATTAATCAGAAACAAAACAGCTTCATTTGCTTTTTTCCTCCAGTTACACTCCTGTTGCCTCTGCTCTGGCAGTGAAAGAAAAAAAAGTTTTATAAAAGACAAATGAACGTTGAAAAAGAAAAAAAATAAATCCTTGTTTTATTATTCCACTCCAGTCAAACACAAACAAGTGCACCAGCCAGACTCGGGCTCCAACACCCCCACCAGAACAATAATGGTGAGGTGTGCAATAAACTAAGCAGAGCCAGATTATGCAGTGAGAACTGTAAAGTCAGACCATGTGCTGGTTTGTTTACAACTGACAGAAAGTGCTGCATACGGCCTTCCAAGGACAGCTACACACTGGAGGTACTTAATTCCCTTTTATTTGTAAGATGCATTTTAAATTATGGAACAATATGAAGAAACGGATGCAGATACAGATGCCTGCTGGAATTACCTGCACATTCACATCCTCTTTTTTGAATATGAGAGAGCGTACGTCATCTGGGTCCACATTGAAAATGGCTTTCAGCAAAGGAGGCTGTGAAAAAACAGTTAAAAATGCATCAAAGCACATATTTTAAATGTATTTAACATGTAGCGCTATATTAAATTGCCATTAGAACCACCTAAACATAAAGTAAGCCAAATGAGCTGCAAGTAAGAACTTTTTAGGTATTATTTGCCATGCAAACAGCTTTAGCTAGTTAAAGGTGGGGAAAATAAAATAATAATAAAGACGGCGCTGAGACCTTCAAGCTACAGGAGAAGTCAGGGTCTTTATCATTAAACACCATGATACACACATGGCTCATCTGCTCACAGATCTGATCTTCTCATATTACACAGAAATGGAGAACAGTGAGAGCACCTTGTAACTGAGCTGTAAATAAAGTGATCACGCTTTTACACTTCATAGTATGTTCTCAGAAATCCTTTCTGCAGTTACGTAGAAGGCAATTCCTAAAATTGTCACTGTCTGTTTGTGAGCAAAACAAAGTAAATCCCATCCCACAGAGATGAATATCAGTCTTTTAAGTGAATGCTCTGTCTGTAGGATCCAAATTAGATATAACTGCCCCTCTTCACTTTGCCTCCAGATAAGCTTCACCAAAAGAAATAAAAAAAAGCATGTGGATGATCTGATACACATCCAACCACAATCACAAGCAGCAAAAAAATCTGACAGTAAAAAAAAGAAAAGAAGAAGAAATGAAGTTCTTTGTAAAGTCAAACTTATGTATCAAGTGAAACCTGGCTTGGCTTCTTAAAAATAGTAAAATAAGCCCCGCCCTCCACAGGAGGTCACACAGGCAAAGAAACAGGTTTTACACAACTTAGGCTGGCTGTGTAGGAATAAACACATAATATAATAAACAAGATAACTGCATCATAACCACATTTCCAAAAAAATTAATTAAACATCTCCATTGTCAGATGGGTAAATAAAACAAGCCAACTAACTCACTGACTATCAGCTTCCTGAAAGAAGGCCAACACATTTTTCTATGCTTAGATAAAAGGAAGATTCCAACGTTCAAACAGTTGTGGGTTGGAAACTAAATGAGTGCCACCCATCGGTCCTGTGAAAGCAACAATATTAAAACTACAATAAGTAAACTCAGAGCAATATGTCTGCTAAAAAACAAAACAAAAAAAGAACACAGGCTCTAGCGGACTCAATAACAAACTGCTAACATCAACTATTCATACTTCTACAAAGAGCATATGTGTGAATAGCAAATACTTGAGAACTAATAAAAACATTTAGTGGGCGTTTATGTATATTCTTAAGTCTATCAAAATCCAAATGAAGACTGGTCATAGATGGCAATAATATAACTTAATGAATATGTTATAATAATTTACTAGCAGCCTGCATAACTGTTGCTTTATGTTGTAAATGATCATGTTTTGATTTCTTATCTTTAATTATAATTTTATATCTTCAATCTCTGTGTAGGCAGAACAACAGTGTGTAATTGTGGCTAGTTTGTACTCAAGGTTATCACATTGACTTGAATCTAATACTAATTCTACTTTCAGATCTTTCAGATGTTAAATAATGTTTAATATTTAAGAATGAAAAAAAAAACTGATCAGATGTGCATCTGAACAGTCTATTTCTGCCCATAAAGCTGCATCCAGTCGCCAATTCATTCGTCCATACATTCAGAACAATGCAGCATGGACAATTACATTAATTCACTTTGACATATTCCCTCGTTTAACTCACCAGGCAACCCAGCCAGTCAATTATGTAAAGTGCAACCATGCAGTTTAGAAGAGGTCATGCAGAAAACACGTCTTCTAGTATGTATGGCAGAGCTTGAGCAACTATCTGCAAGTTGCAAGTAAAAAGAGAATTAGCCAACCCTAAACGAAGATCATTTCTGTACTACTTCCACTTATGTGCCACTGACTCACAAACACAGGTTCACAAAGCCGTTGGTTACAGATATAAACATAATATCCCTCGTTAAAGTATTCACACCCCTGGAACTTTACCACATTTTCTCACACTACAACCACAAACTACCACATTTATGGCCATTGTGCATAATAGGACATAATTTTCAATTTTTATTAAAAATCTGAAGAAAATGTTATGCATTTGCATGCACAGCCCTTCCAAAACCATAGGTTCAATGGGGGGGAAAAAATTAATAAATAACAGCAGTTACAGATGCAGGTCTTATGACGTATTTCCCCAGCAGCTTTACACATCTAGATAACTGAAATGTTTGCCCATTCTTCTTTGCCTCAAGCACATTACAGAATTTATGAATGTCAGTTTTAAGTTGTGCTAGAGATAGTTTCATTAAGGTCTGGACTTTGATTTGTTGATCTAAAGTTATTCCACAGCAGCTCTGGCTATATGCTTAGGGTGTGTTTTCCTGCTGGAAGCCAGACCTCTCTTGCAGTCTCAAGTATTTTGCAGTCACTGATAGGTTTTCTAGGATTCCCAGTATTTGACCCCAGCCATCTTCCAATCAACAACGCTAAGTTCCCTTGTTCTGAATGAAGAAAACAATCATTGCAGCTGCCATCACCATTGTTCTCCATAGGGATGATATCGTTAGTGCTAGTCAAGTCACAACGTTTTGTATGTAGGTCAGAAAGTTCAATTCAGATGTTCTTGAATACGGCTTCTGGAAAACTGCGTAGAGGGATTTCTTATAGCTTTCTTTCAACAATGACTTTCATCTTGCTGATCTTCCATAAACTACTGATTTGTGATTTGAGAAGTACACAGCGAATAGTCGTTTTCTTACTGATCTCTCCAGCCCCTCCAGATGTACCGAGGGCCTCTTAGCATTCTGTGTCCATTTTTGGATGATAGCTTTAACAGTGCTCCCCATAAGATGTCCAGGGCTTAGGGAATTGCTTTATAACTTCATGTTTAAAACTTCTTTACAGCTTAATGCATAACTTTAAATTGCATACAGATGGCCTCAATTTAGTAATGAAGCAAGTTCTTTAGGTAACTACTGACACTGGATTTTATTTTGAGAAGTCAGGGTAAAAGCAGAGCCGAACACTTAAGAAGCCATATTTTTTTTAGATATTTGCAAACTTTTAGCAAATTATGTATAATTTTCCTTTCATTGCATTGCTATGCTCTACGTTCTATTAAACAAGCACATAGGCCGACTGTGGCTCAACAGGAAGAGTTGATTGCTCACAGTATGAAAGTTGTGGTTTCCATTCCTCTGTTGCGCCTGCATGTCGACCTGCAGCCCTGAATTTACACAAAATTTTCCAAAAATCTACATATTGGTGTAGATCTTTAGAATGGTCAGTATAATTAAATCAGCTATAAAAATTTAGTCCATTTGAAGTTTGTGGTTGTAACGTGACAAAATTTGGATAAGTTCAAGAGGAATGAAGCCTTTTGTAAAGGACTGTGCCAGTTTTAGGAATTACTTCAGAAGTTTACAAGGGGTTGCAAGCGAGAATGTTTTTCTCTTGTCAAAGAGAAAATATCTAATCAGTACAAAACGAAAGGCGAGCCATTTCAGACTGGTTTCATTTTTAAAATAATCTGGTCAAACAGGACACATTGATCAAGTTTTGCCATGCAATTCTCTAATGAGCATCATCAATGTCTGTCTCGCAGAATAGCTGCCAAGCTTTTCCACCTGTTGCAGTATTTAATTGTAAAGCCTCCTCACACAAAAGCAAAGATCTGCATTCAGCTATTTATGGTTCTCTAGTCCCGGACTAGTGTTGAGGGAAATGTTCTACGCTCCTCTCTAGCTGCTCGCCTGTGTGCACCTCCTCTCCTCATGTAGAAGCCAGGCCACTTAATACCATCACCATGGAGACAGCTCACTGGCAACTCCACTGGCTAACAGGAGCCCCAGCCACACGATCATTCAAGCACGCAGACAATAAAGGACACATGCACGTACATATGTGACAAGAATAGCATCCGTGTGCAAAAACAAATCCTTCAACTGCAACAGAGAGCTATTCTCACTTTCAGAAATAGGTGTCAAGTGTTAAACATAGCAGAAAGGGACCTATATCTGGTTCTACTAAAATGCCAGACATCTCATTAAAATTATAAGCATTAAGCACATGGATACACCTGCATTAGAGACATTCATATAGTAGGAGTCAGCAAATGGCTCTGGAAACATTTATACAAATGCAAACTAGACCCATTAACAAAAGTAAGTGGTGATTACAACTTAACTTTTTATAAAATACACACAAAATGACTAAACGGACACATAGCTAGTCATAGCTCTCACTGTCTTTCAAGAATAAAGTTATTGTTCCATTCAAAGAGAATTACAACTTACACATCATGCAGTCGAAAAGTTATTATTTAATGTTTTTTATGATTAGTACAATTTTACTCCACACAAATTTGTGCAGCGAATCTTACCAAAGTGTAAATAATGTCACAGACATTCAGTTGCAAAAGTCAAACAGAGCCCTTGACATCACACTTCATTACAGGGATTTAACTACTGATATCAACAGCATGTTCACTTTAGGTGACTACTGAAGATGACTTTGGTTGATGTTTTATCCCAGTATTCTAACTAATCACTTTGCATACGAGTAGCCATCATTTTATGTCGGCTCTGACTAATTGCTGGGTATAAACACTGTATCATTAGCTGGTTTTAACTTCGTAACAGCTAATCTCTTATTAATGCTAACAACAGGTTTTACATCTGATACGTCAGGGTGGACCTTAACTCACTCTTTTTCACACAATTCTCCTGAATTTTGTTTCTTGCTTAAGTAAATTCATTTAAAATGCTTCCGTTTCGGAGACTAGCCACGAATTACATTCCGTTGGCAAATGCAGAAATTGGGAGAAGCTAAGCTAACATGAACCATTTTTGACACAAAGCTGACTTACCTGGTCTCGAATTTTGAGAACCACCATATTTCTGTTTTTTTAACTGTTCTCGTGTAGATTCATAAAGAAATGTTGGTCTCGTCTCCCTCGTTGTTCTGATAGAGGCCTAACTGGACTCTAGCTTAGCTCCTGCGTTAGCGCCCTATGCTGATGGCATGAAAGCAGAGAGGCAGCGGAAACTCCATAACATTGCCGCCACCGTATTTCACCCCCTCAAAAAGACAGCGTACAATTGGCTAACTGAGCGCAACGTATTAGTAAGAGACCTCATGGTTGGTTGTTTCTAAAACTGGCGTTTGACAGACGCAACATTATATTTGCGTTTCTAGGAACTCTCTTACTGGTGTTCTGTAAGAAAACATTTTAAATAATTTAAAACAGAGTGAAATCTATTTTGTTTTGTAGTGTTATGTAACAAGAGCCAATTTTAGCTTAATGTAAAATGCTTTTTTGGGCCGTGAAGTCGTATTTATTATTACTCACATAAGCGTGACTCATCCTTCAGCTTGTATGAGACATAAATACTAGAAAATTATGTTCTCTTAAAATGTATAGACGACTGGAATAGTTTACCTGTTAAATAATAAAAAAAAACCATTTCAAGCTAAACAAGACTAGAGATAAGTTATGTATACATTACATATTGAATATGCAGGGAAAGTTGAGTGTTCTGCAAATAAGCACTAAGTGGGGTGTATGCGCTTTCCCAATTGAGGAAATCTCGCCCTCTAGTGGCATACTCTTCAACTACAATCAAGATTTTGATGTAAAGTATCGATGTCTACAATTGTTTTTCAGTCCCGTCGGCATTTTGATAACTTTTCAGAGATAATCATGTCATAAAAGACAATAAATTGAACTGGCCTAAAACAAACTAATAGACTAATATGTTATCTGTGTGATGCGATGGATGTCACTTGAGAACTGCATAATGTTGCGCAGTGATCCCGGATGTCACGATGTGTAATTCAGTACTTAAATTGTTTTTGGATTGTTGCAGCTACAGCAGCAGTAAATAGTTTGTGATTTCCTGTACCCAGTGGGAACAGGGCAGACAGAAAGAACAGGAGGTACATAATGGAAAGGTGCCCAAAAAAAGCCTGGATACAAATCTCTTTATGGAGCCTTCGGTGACTAAATGTTTCTGTTGCAGGCACACGGCCACAATTTTCAGCAAACTCAATTGCAATCTAGGCCTATTTGAACACCCATAGTGACTTAATGAAGACAACTCAAATAAAATCCTACGGGCTAATTTACAATTATCCCTTAGCTGTAACTGTTATTCATTTTATGCAGAACTTTGCATCTTTTACAGTCCAAGTGCCTTGCAAATGTATTCATATTCCTCAATTTTTCCCCACACCTTTTAAAATTAGAACCATAGCCTTCACCATTTTTAATGGGACTTTGTGAGCTAGATTAACACAAAATACTAAACTAATGCAATCCATTACAGCCAACTGCCATCAGAAGTAACTTGCTTATTAAATTACTTCTATATGCATGTATTTAATGTCAGTATAAGTGCAAATGTTCTGTGAAGGCCTCAGAGTTGCAAAGCATCGTAAAGAACAAGAAACACACCAGAAAAATCAGAGATGATTTTTGACATCATCTCTGATGTTTAAGTTTTAAACATCTCACAAAGCACAATCCAAGGAGAGCATTATTTACAGAAGCTGCCAAGGGCTCCTTGTTGACTCTAGAGATGCTGCAGAGATTCACCGGACAGGTGAGATAACCGGTTAAAAGAACGACTATAAGTTCTGGACTCCATCAGTCCTTACTGGCAAAATGTAAACTATGGTTTAAAGCAGGGGTCCCCAAAGTCGGTCCTCGAGGGCCGGCATCCTGCACGTTTTAGTTCTCCCCCTGGTAGTACCAACAACCTTTTCAGCATGCCAGTGTTCTTCTCAGGCCTTCTAATGAGCCATCATTTGATCCAGGTGAGTTAAACCAGGGAGAGAACTAAAACATGCAGGACGCTGGCCCTCAAGGACCGACTTTGGGGACCTCTGGTTTAAAGAAAGAAATACAAAGTCCTGTTCGTAGGTCAACACAACCCATGTCGGGAACACAACAACCATCTACAAAAGTTTGATCTGGTCAGATTAGACTAAAAATGACCTTTTTGGCCAAATTTAGGAGGCTGACAGTATTGACCATCCTCACTGTAAAACACGATGAGGACAATGGCATGCCATTTGAATTCTATTCTACTGCAGCAACAGGAAATCTGGTCAAAGTGGATAGAAAAATGAATGGAGCTCAGTAGTTGGCACAATGTTTTATTTTGAAAACTGCTTTTGCAGTGTGCTGAGCTTAAAAGTACATCAACACTCCCCATTTAATAGATATGGAATTTGGAAATAAAGTATGTTCTCAAAGAAACAAAGCATTTAGTGATTAACAAGAGTCAGAAAGAATGTGAGAAATGTTCACCAGCTTCTCTGAGTGGTCTCACGTTTCATTGTGGTGGATATACCAAAAACGAAAAGAGGAGGGAAAAATGTTGTTGGAGTTTTGTGGATAGCGTTGCTTGCACACTGGTCACCTTTGCTGTAGGTAATCCCCTGGATCTGTCACTAAACCCCACAAAAGCCGCAGCAATCCTAGCAGAAATACGTCTCACCAGGGGTGGCTGTGATGGAGCTGCATTCCCGCAAATTAAATTAGGAGGTGGAGGAACAGTGGAGCAAAGGCACAAATGAAGAAAACAGATGCCTATGTACATGCCTTTAGTCTTTCCAGCCTTGGTTTAAAAACTGCACTCTGACCCTCTGTTTTCACCAAACTCCAGTTTACAGCTCTAAAAGTGTGAAAGAGGGAGGCAATGAGAGGGAGCAAAAGAGAAAAATAAGCATAGATGAGGAGAGAAGTAATAATCCTAGGTTTTACTAAACAGTAAAACACTGAGAGTCTGATAGCCACAGATTTATCAGGACTAAAATTGCTCACAGCTTTCTTACCAAAGCAAACACCCTGCTGAAAAATGACACGATCCTTTGTTTCCTGATAACAGCTGTGAAGTCTTGAAGAGACAGCCCCACAGATGTGCATGACGGACAGTGCCTTGTGATGCTCTGATGTTTGGCTCTCGCAGACGTCTGTCAGGATGAGAGATAGAACGCAGCTGGACAGTCGGGATCCTGGGATGAAAGTGATGTCACTTTGCCATGTCAGTCCCAGCTGCTGCGGGACGGAGCAAAGACGGGAAAATTTTGAGTTGGCGGTTTCTCATTGCTCTTCCATGAAAATGATGCACAGCCAGACATCACATAATTACCAAGTCCCTGACGTCTTAGGAATTTGTTGAATATACAGGTGTTATGAAAGAACAACAAAAGTATTTGGACAAATTTTTTATCCTCTCTTCTCGTCAGTTCATCTCACGTTTCCTAGTAATTAGGTCTGGGGTCTAAGATGGCCATTAAAATAAGGTGAGTTAGTGTTTGGTGAAGCATTTCTGTGTTGATTTGCTAATGTGTTTTGGAACAGTATAGTTCTGACATTAGTTTCTGGCAGAGTTCACCAGATTCTTGTATCATATCTCCTGGTATTTCAAAGAGATGTGTTGCCAAATTCTACAAGGATTCCATTGCCTTTTGAAGATGAGCATGCCTACAACATCACAGTACTTTCACCATACAGTGAATATAAGGTGCTTTTCCACTGTCATCCTGTGTGTCATGTCAAACCCAGCTGGAGTCTTTATTTTGTAATAGCTCAACCTGAATCTCATCTGATTAAAGTACATAATTTTGATTAAAATCTATATCGTGCAGCAAATTCCACATCTTTACATATATGATGGTGGAACCCAATATGCTTTTTTCATGAAGCTCCTCCCCAACAACTAGTTGGTATGTATAGCATATGACTTATGCTTAATTTACATTTATTTTTAAGGGATTGTTAGAGGGGGTGCAAAACATTGTGCCACCAGTTCTTGTATTTTATTTTTTTTTAATTCTCCAGACCATTTTCCATCCCACTTGTTAGATTAAAGGTTAGAGTTTTCAAAAATATTTTGGGTGAGGTTATACTACTGGAAGAAAAAATGAATTCATCGAGAGGCACTGACACAAAACATTCTATTTTAGTTGACCTTGGTCTCTTGCAGGTCAGCACATTGTCCCTAACCTTGGAGGAAGATGGATGTACCCTCAATAAATACATGGCTAAAAGAGACAGCATGCTGTGTTGTGCTGCAAAGACTAACCTATATAATAACTAGGTGACAAGAAGAACAATTTGAGGAGAATGGAAGAACTTGGTGAACTTTCTTGAATGCCAGAGACCAATACTGTGATATTGTGATGCTGTGCTGCTGTTTTTAGAATAGTTTCAGTTGTTTGTCTTGACAAGATTTTAAATTTACAAAAAAAGTAGCAAATGTGTAAATGTCTAAAGGATCCATTTGTGTTAAATATATATTTTTCATTTTATACTGAGAGTCTATATAAAGACTAGTAAAAATAAAAAAAACACAAGATATGGAGCTTGCAGAGTTTGTAAAGGTATAAAGCTGAAGCATAAGTTCACAGTCACTGTAGAAGCCTAAATTCAGTTCTAGTTCATTCAGACCTTTAGGATAAATTACATTTATATTTCTTATGATAATTTGTTTATTTGGATAAAAATGATTACTAGTTAAATCTCCAATGCATACAAATTTGTCATATTGGACTATACTAAAGCCTTCTTGTAAAATTGCATATCTAATTGCAGTTAAGGATTTTAGGGTGTGGCTAAGGAGAGTTAGTTGGGGTACTTGGAGTGGAGCCACACAGTTTTTTGACCTCTCTCTCTCTTTAGACTCTCTTGTTTACTCTTTATTATTTTGTGGAAAAGTGACTTTTGTACTGCTTTTATTTCTGAAGTAAACCATTTAACTTTATCAAGAGGATCCAGTCCGGTTTTTTGTCGTTTTGTCATCAAGTGGACAGAATGGGAAAGACGGAGAGCGTCAAGCTTATGGCTTCATTACTTAGGAACCTACAGTCACCTTCACGTCTCGTAAGTCCTCAGGTGCATTTCTCACCACAAAAAGAAATTATTAAGAATAAGCTACTGTAAAATAAAAAAAATTAGTTAGATTTGAAACTACTGTAACCCAAATTACAGAAGTTCTGATTTTCTTTTGCTTTATATTTCATGAACTATCCTTCTACAGATGTATACTTATATTAGTTTCAAAAATATACTTAAATCTTCTTAACATTTTACATTCATTGAACTCAGTATTGAAAATATACATTCACTAATCGAACTGAAACGCTGTGGTTCTTAAAATTCATCCTGAAGGCTCTCATAGTGGCCATTAAGGTAATTTAAAAAATGACAATATCTTCATTTAAATGCTATTTGAATATTTGCAGGTAATGTTGTTTGTAAATCTACCAAGTCACAAAACTTTAAAGCATTCAATTTGACAAAAAATGCGTGTTGATTTACTTTGTTTATGTCTGTTACTGAAGAATGAAGACAAAACCTGAATTAATTTTATGTTTCCCACACTTCTAAATAGCTCATCATCTCTGCATCTCTGCTCATCTCTGCTTTTACAAGGATTAATAAAATAACTGTAAATAACAATACATGCCAAAGACATAAATATTTTATTTTACTGATGAACAAAACAAGCAAATCAGCTTCTCCCAGTACGACCATTAGATGGCACTGTTCCCGTTATAATAGTCTTTTGGAGCTAACGTTATTTTTAGGAGGTGCGTCACTGCAGCTGTTCACATTTTGAACTTCAGGTTATACAACAAAATCAAACAATAGCTTTTTAACTATTAGAACAGCACCGTTTTCAGAAACTTAAATCTTCTCATGCAGCAATTTTATATAGCCATGGTGAATCCATCACAGGAAAAGTTTGGAATATAATTCATAGTTCCACTTTAATTATTTAAAACGTTTAGATATAGTAGTAGAACAATATAGCACTAGTAAAACTTATTGTCATATCTGATTCGATGTGTTGGACGGGAGAACAGAGATTATTTGAAGTGAAGAAGACAACACTCTGTCTGTCAGTGTCTCAACAAGCCTGGGATTTTATAACTGAAGACCAAAGGATGCTATTTATAGCTGCGTCCTCCTCATCCCACTTCAGACCATCATCACATCCAGCCCTCCTCAAGGTACACCGTCAACACTCCACTCGCACTCCTTTCATTTTTAATGTGACGACAAATTCAACGCGACAGGTGTGCTATAAGTGTGTTCACAAAAAGACTGGTGTTTGCTAGAGTTAAAGATTATTATATGACATGAGGCTTTTATTGTGCTCGTTTCTCTTATGTTACTAATTTTAAAGGTAGCGAGATAGACTACTACTACCATTTCTGTTATTATTATTATTTTTTTATCAACGCATTATTAGTTGACTTGACCGTCGATTCTGTGGACAAACAGGTGGTCGTTTCACTCTGCAGTGTGAGTCCGCCAGAGAAAGTGGACCGGAACCGACTCTATTAGACTCTCACTGTTCGTGACATCCCTCCCACACCCGAAACACAGGAAATGTCTTTTCTCTCCGATTACTTATTTGCCTCATCATCTCTGCTTTTACAGACTGCTAATGGATGGGGGGCTATTGTAGTGCGGGCGCTCTGATCTATAAATAGACCTGCTTGCGAAGTATGATCTCATCACTGGGGAAGTGAGGCGGGAGAGTGCTTATTGGAAAGATTGTCAATTAGCTTGGATGCATCACACGGTTGTCATAAAAATGCAATGACTTTTACAAAACCATTTATAGCGGTGTGAATCAATTTGTATCTTCCTTTCTTACAATATGGTTTGTTCATTAAACTTATTTGCATTTTGTTGGATCCATAAACTTTTATTGATGAGATAGAACTACACAAAGTGGTGCGTAATTGTGCATTGGACACAAAATAATACATGGCTTTCAAATTTCTTACAGTTGAAACACTGGCTTGCATTTGTTTTCCCCTCCTTACAGTTTGATCATCTTAAATAAAATCAGGTCCAACCAACTGCTTTCAGAAGCCACCTAATTAGTGAATATAGATTTCTCTTCCTTTCGGTTTTTCCCTTTAGGGGTCTTCACTGCGAGTTATCTGTCTCCATGTAACCCTATCTTCCACATATTTTTCTCTCACACCAACTACCTTCATGTCCTCTTTCACTACATCCATAAGTCTCCTCAATTCAGTGTTGTGAAGTAACGAAGTACAAATACTTCGTTACTGTACTTAAGTAGAATTTTCGTGTATCTGTACTTTACTTAAGTAGATTTAATAATGGATACTTTCGACTTTTACTCCACTACATTTTACAGTAAGTATCTGTACTTTCTACTTCACTACATTTCTACAAAACCGTCCCGTTACTCGTTACGTCCAAGTCGCATTGCGGTTTTTTTTCCCGTTAAAATGTGACGTTCAGGGACTTAACGTGGCGCTGTAAAATCCAAGCAATCACGTGACGCGGAGCTCCAAGACATGCGCAGATGTCTGTCTAATCGTCAGTAATAGAATTCCGCGATATAAGTCATAATATTTGGCGACATGTAAACTCAGCAGCGCTTCGTCCAACTTTTAGCGTCACTTGGAAAGGAAGCTTAAAGAAAGGTGGAGCGTGCTGTGGTGGCGCAGGGATTTAGCACGCCCCACGTTTGGAGGCCTTAGTCCTCGACGCGGACGTCGCGGGTTCGACTCCCGGTCCCGGCGACCCTTGCCGCATGTCTTCCC